>JAYXIM010004619.1:0-10107 GCA_037575425.1 Anastrepha fraterculus | reverse complement strand
TATATATTTTTGCCTAACGATCAAGCAAAACACAAAAAAAAAAACAGTTGAAGAAATTTAAAAAAATTTTGTTGGAGCACTTAATTCGCTGATCATTTTTTATTTTCGAATGCAGTACTCTATTAACTTTCAGGACGTTGAGGACGACCTCAGAAGCATGGAGAAGAATTGTGGAGAAAGCTAAGGCTCACAACGAGCTGTGATGCTATGAATGATGATGACTATATGAACTCCAAAGGGCAGGTATAAAGTACATAGATACCTATGAAATGAGACTTTCAGCTATTAGTCCAAAATGAGGCCGGTCAGGCCTGTGAATATTGTTCGCTATTGTGAGGTGATAACGAACTTTTTATGGCCCGAATTGGAAGATATGGATGTGGACGATATGTGGTTTCAACAGCACAGTGCCACTTGTCACACAGCTAACGAAACAATGGCCCTTTGGCGCGAAAAATTTGATGGCCGAATAATCGCACGTCGGCGATGTCAATTGGGCACCAAGATCATGTGATTTGACACCGTTGGACTTCTCTCTTTGGGGTTATTCAAGAGCTAAAGGTTGAGCTAATTCGGCACATCAACGGCATAGAACCTCAATTATGCCTCAGCCTCATCGTTGTAATCCACAAAAACCAAGCGCATCGCTTACTTTTTTGAAAATGAAGCGGTTTTTTGGCTTTGGTTCAGTCGGAGCTCCTATTCTCAATCGCCTGTTGCTTGGACTGCGTCTTGTGCTCATAAACCCATGTCTCGTCTGCAGTTATGATAAGTTTTGTTGAAGGTTGGATCGGATTTAGCTTTGGAAATCAGGTCTATGGCCACATCAATGCGGTTATTTTTTGCATGAAAACCAGGCCCTTTGGAACCAGCTTTGCAGCAATAGCATCTGCCAGTTCTCAGATGGTTAATTTGCGGTTGTTGATCAACGTTTCTTTCACATGATTGATGTTTTCATCAGTGTAAGTAAGAAACCGACGAACAAAACTTACACTCTAGAAGGCTTTTATCATTCCCGTCCAAAACTAATACGGGTATGCAAGACGACGTTGCTCAACACCAGCAGTGCCGTCAGAATTGGAAAGGACCTCTCCGAGCCGTTTGATACCAAACGAGGTTTTAGACAGAGTGAGTCGCTGTCGTATGACTTCTTTAACCTGATGTTGGGGAGCATCGTACGAGCCGCAGAACTTAATCGCTCAGGCACAATATTTTATAAGAGCGTACAATTGTTGGCGTATGCCGATGATATCGTACTCATCGGCCTTAACAACCGCCTGTTAGTTCTGCCTTCTCCAAACTGGATAAAGAGACAAAGCGAATGGGTCTGGTGATGAACGAGGACAAAAGTAAGTGCCTCCTGTTACACAGGCCGACAAAATTTAACCAACATTCAGACCCAGAAACCAGACTATATATTTCCGAAGGTTTATGATGCGCTGAATCCAAATCTGGCCTCATAATTGCTCTATCAGCTCTGGTTTTCGAGATATCCTAACCTAAAAGTGCAAAAAACCCCATTTTTGCCCATATTTGAGGTTATGTAGCCTTGCAGATGTTTTCTTTCACCAAAATTAAAGGATGGCATCTTTAAATACAATCCTTCTTTTTTCAAATGGCGTTTTGTTTGCTCAAATATCATTTTTTTTCGCAGAGATATCGCATAACCTCAAATATGGGCAAAAATGGTGTTTTTTGCACTTTTAGGTTAGGATATCTCGAAAACCAGAGCTGATAGAGCAATTCTGAGGCCAGATTTGGATTCAGCGCATCATAAACCTTCGGAAATATATAGTCTGGTTTCTGGGTCTGAATGTTGGTTAAATTTTGTCGGCCTAGTTCCATTAAACACGAAAGATACGATTATCGTAAAAACTCAAACTAATAAATTAATTTTAGTTATCAATCCGAATTTTGCATGGACAGAGAAGCAGATATTAGTTTAAATTATTTCGGATACTTTTCCTTGTAGACTAGTGTCATCAAACAAACAGTGGGCGCACTCGCGTATCGGCACCCACGTCACTGTTGACAGTTATGATTTGGAGGTTGAAAATGATTTCCTATACTTAAGGACCAGTATTAACACCGATAACCATGTCAGCCTTGAAATCCAACAGAGAATCTCTCTTGCCAACAAGTGCTACTTTGGACTAAGGAGGCAACTGAGTAGTACAGTCCTCTCTCAGCGAACAAAACTAACCCTCTACAAGGCTTTCATCATACCTGTCCAAACGTATGGCGCAGAAGCTTGGACGGTGACAATATTAGATGAGGCGTCCCTCGGAGTGTTTGAGAGAAAGATTATGCGGAGGATTTTTGAACCTTTGCCCGTTGGGGACCTCGAGTATTGGAGGCGATAAAACAATGAGATTTTAAACGACATAGACATAGCGCAGCGAATAAAGTTCCAGAGGTCTCGTTGGTTATATCTTCCGAATGGATACAAACGCTCTGACTCTGAAAGTATTCGATCTGGTACCAGCTGGTGGTAGCAGTGGAAGAAGAAGAGTTGGAAAGATCAGATGGAGAAGAACTGGGTTTCACTTGGTGTGTCCAACTGGCGTTGATTAGCACGAGAAAGAAACGATTGGCGCGCTTTACTAAACTCGGTGAAAATCGCTTAGGCCGTTATCGTTACAATCAAGAAGGAGAAGATAAGCTCGTCTAGCACGTCGTTTAACCTTATTTTTTGGTCGAAAGTTTGAAGTTTTGCATTGTCTGCTGCAATTAGCGTCCACGATTCAGCTTCATAGCATACGACTGGTTTAATGATTGGTTTGTACAGATTCAATTTGCATTGTCTGTTTTGTAGTTTCGTAGAGCTCCTTTAGAGGCGCGTAAGATCTGCTGGCTGCTTGGCTTCTCCCATTCACGGTGAGGCTTGTTGAATTTTCTCCTAAGAGGTCCATACATTTGCCCAAATGTGCTTTTTGTTCCTATACGTAGATGCAATATTCACAAGCCTCCTTAATTGAAATTCTCTTTACGCTTTTTAATATCCCTTACTTTCTCGTTGCAAAAGTCAATAAAAATAATTACATACGCTTTGCAACTAAGTATAACACAATTACTTTAAAAAGCCTTTTTTAGTACGATATTAAATGAATTTCTGCACTTTTCCTGAACTTTTATATGACGGGAAACTTTTACGTTTCATGCCTGTAAAACGTTGAATTTAAGCTCGGCCAATGACCGCACAAAGCCGTGCGAAAGACGCATAAATGGCATGGAGCATTTCAGTGCAAATACACGAACACTTATACACTTGCGAACAGGGCTTTTATGTTCGTGTGTGCATACGAAATTGTTTTAAAAAAGTGCAAATTAAATGAGTTAATGACTTTCCTTTTGCTTTATACTTAACTAATTGCTGTTTTTTTTCTCATTTCGCTTTTGACTTTGTTAAAATTTTATGCTATCACTTTTCCCTCTTTTGATTTTTTGTCTTCAGTGCACAGAACAAAAAAAGGTGGTAGGTACTGAAATTTGAAGTAGGCTTTTATGTGAAAGCACTTTTTCGTTTTTGTTCTTTTTGTTTGATGTGAATATTTTTATTGCGCGGCTAATAATTTTCTAATGAAGTGTAGGCGGTAAAAAGTCGGATAAACTGAAAGAAGTTTGAGATATTCTTAATAATGAAAAATGTGTGATTTAGGGGTGAGAACTAGACCCTTTGTATTTTATTTTTTTACGTATTATCAACTTTTTTGCTTTGTTGAGAAAAGATAATGAAATGAAAAATGTTAAAGTGAAAGTAAGGGATGTGTATGGAAAAAATAAAGATTACATTTGATGCTGAACGTTAAATTATCACTTTATAACTAACAAAGTAAAAAAAAGCAAAGGATATATCGTCGGTGTAATTGTGGAAAATTTGTCTTATAAAGTGTGGTTAAGTTTCAAGGGCCGGTGTTGATTTTGAATAAAATAAAATTTTTTAAGAATTTATTATCATTTCTCCTTATTATGACAATACTGGTATGATTCAATTACGCATGGAATAAAATATCGGCCAAATAACCGCCTCGGCTTCGGCGGCACACCTCCATCCGATGGTCCAAATTTTCGATGACGCTGAGGCATAATTGAGGTTCTATGCCGTTAATATGCCGAATTATCTCATCCTTTAGCTCTTGAATTGTTGCTGGCTTATCGACGTATACCTTTTCTTTCAAATAATCCCAAAGAAAGAAGTCCAACGGTGTCAAATCACATGATCTTGGCGGCCAATTGACATCGCCGCGACGTGAAATTATTCGGCCATCAAATTTTTCGCGCAAAAGAGCCATTGTTTCGTTAGCTGTGTGACAAGTGGCACAGTCCTGTTGAAACCACATATCATCACCATCCATATCTTCCAATTCGGGCCATCAAAAGTTCGTTATCATCTCACGATAGCGAACACTATTCACAGTAACTGGATTTGGTCGATTAAATTGACCGAAAAAATCACGAAGTGCGCGATATGTATTTTGATTTGAACGCCCGTTTTCATAATGAGCCTGAATAGCTTTAGCGCTTTGTTCAATTGTGTATCTTTGCTTGGTTCGAATTGAAATATGTCAAATAAAATGCAGAAAAAGCTTGACGTTTACGTGTGATTTACATTCAACATCGGCCCTTAAAATTGAACCACCTTTTATTTATGAAAACTGCAAATTGGATAGAAAAATAGAAGCACATTTTTTTTTTTCAATTTTAGGGTAGTCTAGAATTGAAATACCCAGCTGGCATATCTGTCGTTTGGAAGGATAAAATCCAAATACTGAAATGCAGCAAAGGGGTTTTTTTCGGCATGACGCCCGTGAAGAAGAATCTCTACTGACAGAGCAGTATACACAACTTTTTGCCTTACAGCTACACCTACGTACTGAACACCACTCCACTATCTACCACTCTCTGCACGGAACTGGCAAACAGGTATTACCTCACATAGCTGGTTAGCTCATAGACTGCTAGTTACTGTCTACGAAGCTCCTCATCATTCGCCTTAAATCATGATAAATAAGTTTAATATGCGCACAGATCCTCTTCTAGTTATCGGCTGGCTTAGCGTGGCCATTGGAGCAAGACGTGATCAACGCATTCTTCCCTCTCCGTGCAGATTGCGCAGTTTGGGAAACTGTCATGGTTAAACCTATGGAGCTATTTTTGAAAAACCTCGTGAAAGGAATTGGGTACCTAAGCCATGTTTCCCCATGACTCTTTTCTGTCTACATCGTAAGGATGGGTATTAACCGTAGATCAGCCCTACAAAAAACTTCACAATTCTATACCGTGTATCTCTTTTGATACATACTGAATTATTATTAAAAATGAAACAAACCAATGTGTTTTTAACTAGATTTTGAGATAGTTATAAAATTAAGCTTTATTGACGCATTTTGTACAAATATTTTCCATATGTTTGTCTTTACAATAAGGTTTTTTGCATTTGCTGCAATATAAAGAGGTCCATTTGTTTTTATTTTCTCCGGAACTATAACATATACAATTTTTCATTCTTTTTTTCTAAACTTTCCATTTTAGCCTTTTTTGATGATCCAGCTTCGTTCTCGTCTGCACTGTTGACGACGCCAGTAAAGAAAATCGACGAAAGCATGCCATTTTGAGTACTTTGGGATTGTTTTTCAACATAAGGTTTAGCTAATGAAATAGCAAGTTCATGAAGAAAGCACTTGCGTTTTGTGTGCTTCCTTGTAGACTTCCAGTTTGGATCTATTTCATTATATAATATAGGAGTTTAATGCTGAGATGTCAATCATATTGAAAAAAACTGCCATAGTCCAACGATTGTTTTTTCGCTTGCAACTGTAACAGGTTAACATTTTGTCCACCGTATCAACTCCTCCTTTCGTCGAGTTATAAAAGGAAATTAATTCTGGCAATTTTTTTGAGTTACTTAGAACATTCGCGTCGTGGTGCATTGTGTTCATAACAATTGTGCATTTGTTTTTATGGCTCATATACGAAACAAGCTCTGGAACTCCAGTAATTCCTTTTCCAAATAAGGCTGTATTTTCCAAACATAACATGTTTCGGCATCATCGGCCAACCAAAACTTTATACCGTACCTCTCGGGTTTCGACGGAATGTACTGGCGAAACTTACAGCGGCCGTGAAAACCCAATAATTGTTCGTCTACTGTGATGCAATCATGAGGATTATAGAACGTAAGGAGTAGTTTTACCCACCGTTCCCAAAGATCGCGAATTGGTGCAAATTTATCTTCACTTCTTCTCTCTCGTCGACTAAGTACGTCATCAAAGCGTATAACCTTCAATACATATACAAATGTTTTTTCGGTCATAATTGTGCGAAATATAGGTCGCCCATATGTAGTATCGAATAAATCATGCAAAGTTTCATTTTTAGATATATATAAGTATTCCAAAAAAACAATTTTTTATTTATGATATTTCAGTTTTTGAATATATGTATTAACGTACTTATATACACCAGCCAATATCAAAACAGCCAGAAAAGCCAGAAGTAGATCTTCATCAATTTCTAAATGTTTATCTCCATGCAATTCTTTCCCATACTTATTCGAATTTTCAATTATTATTTTCGTAATCGATGTAGGGAAAAATAATAGCATGGAATCTCGGATGTTTCCAACTCGGCTAGATGCGTTTCTTGTTGCTCCTAAAAGAAGTAAGTCAGTATGTAAATTGAAAAATCGTAATATAAAAAAGCACAGTTAGTAGCCTGGTCTCAAACTAATGACGTTTTCCGCCCTTGAACGACCGATGGTGTATGGATCTGGATTCCATATGGTACCATCTTTTGCAGTATATAACAGATCAATATCAAAGTTGAGACCAATATTCTCAGAAATATCTGATAAAAAAACTTTCATTTGAGTCATTTTCAAACATATAGTCCTCCGCCTCAGTTTCTGAATTGGAAAAATTTCCATTTTCAGATTCATCGTTTGAACTGTTATCCAGAACTTCATTCACCAGCTCCTCTAAAGTTAAATATTGCGGACGAGACATTTTTGAACCAAACTTCACTAACAATCACTTATTCACAAAAAAACGTCCGAATAATGTCAAAACAAGGATGAAACTAAAACTGTTCGCACGAAAAATCATTAAAAATTTCATATGTATCAAATATGATACAATGAGTAGAATTATGAAGTTTTCGTTTTTCTCGCGACCTACTTGATTTTAAAATTTGAAACTCAGTTTAAAATGCTTATATAAACGGAACAAACAAAGTCATAAAAGTTGAGGTAATTGTTGCCAACGTGGACGAATTTATTGGCTTCTAAAATATGAAATGTATCATTTTTGATACAAAGAACGATCTACGGTTAACTCATGCGTCCATCTACCTTTCGTTGATCTGTTCCATTGGTCTTGCTAATGGGCGATCGAACGACGGTTTTCTTCTGCTGCAATATCTATACGCTTTGCTTAACCGTCGAAATTGGATAGCTATTTGCCAAAATGTCTACCGAGAGTAGTCCTGCACTGACGAAGGAAGTGTCATCGGAAATTGTACGAAAATCACAGACAGTCCGTAAGGCGCTTACTGGATAGATGAGTTATGAGTTTCCTTGCAAAGCAATTTATATTAGCCCAGATCGGTGTGACATATAAAAAGGCCGAGCATATATTTCTACTATATAGGATTCTTTTGCTATGGCGAGGGCCGACATTGTTTGACATTATTCGCGACAGACAGGACTGCACACTCGATGCCTTCTTTACAGCATATTCTGGTTGCGTTTTGAAATTCAAACCCTGATCAATCATTACCGTAATTCGGCCATCCGTAAACAACAATTTTGAATGACTCACTGGAGGACTACGGTCGGTATCTCGTGAATAACTTTAGCAATGTTGGCTTGCAATACCTCAATCGAAGATGATTTACTTATAAAGTATTTAAACTTTAAATACTCTCAGAAATAAATGTCCAAAAGTGTAATATCACACGATGTTAATGGCTAGTCCACTGGCCCGAAACGGGCGGCAAGTTGCCCACCGAAACCACGACATAGTAAATCTATTGTTTCACGAGCTGTATGGAAAGTAACGCTATTTTGTTCGATCCAAATCTTGTGGAGATCAGAAGCTTCAATTTCTGGGATCGGCATCAAAAAGTCGTCTATCATAGCGCAAAAGCATTCACCATTCACTGTTTTATTGGCGCCAGCCTCGTCTTTGAAGAAATATGGGTCGATGATTTCTCTAGCCCATAGGTCGCACCAAATTGTTGTTTTCAATGAATGCAAATTACTGTTTTTAAATGACTTTGGGTTGATCTTCAGACCAAATATGAAAAATTTGTCTATTGAAGTAGGCATTAAGCCAAAAATGGTACTAATCGCTGTACACCATAAGTTGGCCTGAGCTCGCGTCAATTTTCGTAATATAATTTTATGATTTGTAAACGTTTTTAAGGCGCAAGTCTTTCCATGATGAAATCTAAATGAATAATACAGAAATTGATGTATTTAGTTTGACAGTAGTCACGCATCATGTGTCATTAAAACACCATTGGAAAAAGTACCTTCACGTTACGTTATTTTTTTTGATAGGGCTGAAATGACGCTATTCTGTAAAATAGTACTACTCGTTTTGCCTTAGTGTAGTCGTCCCAATATTTTGTTATGTTTATCCGTTAAAACAGATAATTTTCTGAGAAAAGCGATAAAAACGTGATCTCGTGGCCGGTTCTTTACGTTTCGCCACTGAAACGCGGGAAATCTCGTGAGTGGTCGTAAAATACATTTGTAACTTTTGTAGAGATTTTGGAGCGATCTTTTTTCGAAATACTTTTAGTTACTTTAACAGACTTGATACATACCTATACAAATGAAATATTATTAAATCCGCATAAACTTAACTATCTTCCGCTGTTTTAAGGGGTTACATCTAGTTAGAATTTTCAAAAAATCGATTTTTTTTTTATTTCATTTTTGTAATGTACATATATTTAAGTAAACACTATGAAAATTTCAAGTCATTCCGAAGATTATTTTTGAAGTTATACGCATAAATGTAACGACGCGTCAGAGCACTTTAAATTAGCAGGCCGGTGTTTAACCTTGTTTTTCTCAAAACTGTGTTTTGAAAGTCGGTGACCACGATTTCTCGGAAACGGCTAAACCGGTTAGTCTGAAATTTTTACACCGGCTTCTGAACTATATTTTCTAGTACTTAATCGAAGCTTTTTTAAAACCGATAAACATTTTTTTGTTTATACACAATTTAAGGCCAAAAATATTCCAAAAAATAGATTTTTTTTTTGAGAAGCCGCCATTTTGTCAAAAAATTTTTTTTTGCTTATTCCTTCGATTAATTACAAGAATATACAATACTTTAATCAAATCCGTTTGGTTTTTTCAATTCAGATAATCCACTTCGGAGATATAGTGGTCACCGTAAAACGTCTTTTTTTGGAGGGGTTCCTGGAAATCTGCTGTAGCAGCTATAAAAACTGTTATTCTTGCAAATAAAATTTTTTTAAATATTATTCAAAGTTACCATAATATGTGTACAAAGGCTTAAAACAATTAATTCAGAAGTTTTCTCAGGAAAATTTTTTTAAAAACCTCATTTTTCAGGGCTTCTAACTAGATGTAACCCCTTAAGGGGGAGCCTTATGTAGAAGCAACAAAAAATCGATTTTTTTCGATAGTCTGATAATATAGTATCTTAAGAATATATTGTGAAATTTTCATGCTGAAATTCTGAATATTATAGCTTCTACAGCCCACTAACTAGGTAGAGAGCGCTCCGCGCGCTCCTGTACCTCAAACTTTAAACTCGTTTTTCTCGAAACGTCTTGTTTGAAAACTGCTCCTATTGTAACTCAAAAAGTTATTGACCGATTTGTTTCAAGGTTGGTTAGGCCTTTCTGTACATTACTATCGGATGGATAAACCTAAAATTTCACATATTTCGCGTTGATAAATTACTTTTTGGTGGTTAAAAATGTCAATAAAATAGCCCTAAATTCTGCCTTTTTTTCAAAGGTTTATTTTATAACTAATTTAATAATTGTTTTTTTTTTTATTTAAAAATTGGAAAAGTAATGAATTACAATCACAATGAATTAAAAAGCATTAACGGCTAGAGTCCT
>JAYXIM010004618.1:0-10126 GCA_037575425.1 Anastrepha fraterculus | reverse complement strand
AAGCTTTTCTTGATATAGAAGGCGCATTTAATAACGCCCCCTATAACCTTAAGCAATCGTCAACATTGATAAACATGAAACGACGGGACGCCTGGAGACTAACGGCAGTCATAACTGGGTTTTGGTATGTGGGAGAACAAGCAGTCAAAATGTGCATCCCTCACAACACATACTGCCACAGTTGTAAACAACCGGAGAAAAAGGAAACAATCTTCCATTTCCTCTGCGAAAGCCCTGCCCTATGGAAGGACAGAATGTTAGCCCTGGGTAAACCGCTGTTCGAGAGTCTGGAACAGCTGTCTGGCTTAGATGTCAACAACCTGATAAGGTTCCTGAAGAGCACAGACTGGATATAGTAATGCTGCAAATAACTGATAAACAAGTTGGTAACGAGGATGTGACAACAAAAAGGTGCGCTAGTTGGATTATGGAAGAATCACCACTTAAACCAACCAACCCAACCAACCCAACCAAGCCCTCTTATGGCCATGTTTTTATGAGGTACAAACGTGGAACTCCATCAAATATTAGAATGATTTGGGAGTATTGAAGAGAACTGTGCTAGTCATGATTTATGACTTTATTCATGTGGGGGCCGGAATCAATGGAGATGGAATGAATTGGGCTTTGTAATGGCACGGGTATGCCCAAATTCATAGAAATGCATTAATTGTATTCCGTCGCATGTCTGCAGCCATGGGTGAACGAGAAAAGCAAGGATGTCCATAAGCACATAAGCACAATGGAAGAATCAGGTGTAGAGGGATATATCCAGGCGCAACTGCGCAAAGAACAGAAGACATTAGAGACTTCTCTTTGTGATCTCGGCCCAACTTGACCCACATATGTTGTCACAAATAAGAAATACCTTCTATAAATCCTTGTGTATGAGAAAAGTGGCCATTGCTCCTCATAGGCAGTTCTTCTATATATACATTTCCACAAATCACAATTTCATATAGGTGATATTAATTATTCGTTTTTTAAGGTTATAGAAAATCTATCAGAAAGTACGACATATTTTGCGCAAAACACAACATTAGAGCAATTAATTGCAACAATTTCACTCATTCACAATCTCCAAATGACTAGCAAGTAAAAATTACTATCCATTTGCTATTCAATGTACCGTCTCTTGCTTTCACTGCCATTTTCTCTCTCTCACCTTCTGCTTTTCTAGAGCGATAATAAGTATGATACTTACAGTTTCTACTTTGCCACTGTTTTACTGAAATTCTTCTTTTTATCAATCCAAAGTGCTTTATGAAATTCATTCTCCTTTTGTATAATATTTACGTCTGAGATTTTATGAGCAAGCGCAATAAACTTGCTGCATTTCATAACCAAAACACTCAAATTTTTATAGAGCAACTAAATATATTTTTTTGTTTCTGCTGTCGTATCATTCTTCTTTTACTTTATTGAAGTTATGTTTACCTGTACTTCTTTTACAATTTCACACCACTCTTAAGCGTTCTGTGCTATACAAAAACGGCTTGCGTATACATTTTTATGCAATTATGTGTGGATAGATGTAAGCAAAAAAATGAAATTTATAGTGATTTTCTACAGCCAAGGAAATGAGATTTTCAAGCGGCTTTACTTTTAACATAAACTTTTATGCATACGTCGCATGATATATTATTATTTTATGAATGTACTCTACATTAGGGTGGGCTACCTTCTATCGACATCAGACAGTGTAATCACAGTTTAAGCACTGAAAAGGGGAGGAATTGAGACTCGAAATATTTATGAAAAAATTAAATGAATTATCTTCTAATAATTTATTTCACTATAATATTTTTTTCTTTTTAATATTTATTCTAAATACAATATGTTTTAATAATTTAATATAATATAAGATATATATACGTATATATATATATTAGGCCGGGTCGATTTGTGGGGAGGCAAAAAAATCGCCCATTGCTCTGTGAAAATCATATTCTAGGGATCAAAATAAGAAACTTTGCCGAAGGAACCATACCTCTAATTCTGATGTCCCCCCCTTTGGGTCGAACTTTTTAGTTTTTTTTCTCATGTAAAGCCCACAAATTGTGATATTTTAAAATTATTTTATGGGGAACCCCCCAGGGGAGTACCAGGGGGTGTGCCACTGGCATGGGTGGATCGGCCGTCCAAAGTTAGTGGGGGTCGGTCATACATTTGGACTCGATTGAAGCATTCTAAATGGGTCAAAGTGGGATTTTTCGTTCGACCCAAATTGGGGCAATGAGCGATTTTTAAATCGACCCGCCCTAATATATATATATAATTGACGCGTACACCCTTTTTGGGTGTTTGGCCGAGCCCCTCCTCCTATTTGAGGTGTGCGTCTTGATGTTGTTCGACAAATGGAGGGACTTACAGTTTTAAGCCGACTCCGAACGGCAGATATTTTTATGAGGAGCTCTTTCATGAGGGGCGACCGCTATTAGAAAAATGTTTTTCTTAATTTTGGTGTTTCACCGAGATTCGAATCTACGTTCTCTCTGTGAATTCCGAATGGTAGTCACGCTCAACTCATTCGGCTACGGCGCCCGCCCATAATATAAGATACATTTACCTTTATTTGTGAACTCAGAGGACTAAATTTCTTTAGTGATCCATCGCTCACAGGTTCATACTACAGTTAGGGTGATTTGAAGGCAGCATCACATCCTGGTTGTGTGTTACAAAGAAACTATTAAAGATACATTTTTAGCTGCAGCTAGGTCCATCCAGTGGTTATGGGCCCAATACAATGTCAAATACTGCAACAAACAATTATTCCAAGTATTCCCTCTCAGGAGAACCTTTTTGTAAGCAAATGTTCAATGGTGTCAGAAATTTATTTTTAAACATAAATGGATATACGAGAACAACACTGAAAAATCGTGAGACGGCTCTTATTAATGGACAAGCACGTGCTCCTATATTTCATCATCATCATCATTAGCATTACAGTCTTGTGCAGACCATTGCTTCCACGCTCCTATATTTGGTTCTATTAAAAATAATCATCCACAGTTCGAACCTCTCCAGTTAACACCTGATCAGATTGAAAACATGAAGTATTCCCAGAATTTGATTGATGGTACAAAACTCGTCTCAAGCTAAGGCCTTAATGCTGTTGTACTTGTAGAAATTGTTACTAGAACAATTAACGGTGTTATACAGAGCAATATCGCGACTATTTGTTTTCATGAAATAGAATAATCTTTTCTCGATTCTCAATTTTGTTTCCATTAGTTTTAGGGTTTAAGTTGCGTGTTCCTGTGTATGCGTATTGCGTTTCGACAGTATAGTCATCAAAATCTTTTGTTTAAGGAGTTACACAGGTTTCGATAGCTAAAATATGCATACTTTGTCTTATTTCTTATACAAGAACTATATAGTCAGTTAAATAGAGAATTGCGCTTGATCAAAAATAAATATTTGAAAAGTAGTTTTCTGGTAATTATAGCAGGTAGACTCCTGCCTATCTGAAAAGTTTGCATCTGAAAGTTTGCCGCACGATAATAATCACCTACTCACATGCCCTTTTAAACCTATTCACCTAGCACCCAACACGTGGAAACAACATGTTCCTGGGCCTACCGCTAGATGAGATAGGGGTTGACGATGAGGGACTACACCATATTGGCAGGGCTTGTTGAACTGCAACTAACTTTTTCCCGTTCTGTTTAAGGGGACAGATACTTGTAAAATTTCGAAAAAAAAAAACTTTTATTTTTCATAAAATGTTAATATAATATAATCCTTTAAGAATATGTCAACAAATTTTTAGGAAGTAAATTTAAGTATTTCTTATATTATAGATCGCCAGCCGTAACGACTCTATTCTTTGCGAAAAGTTATTGACCGATCTCCCGGAAATTTTGCACACATCTTTTTTATGATATTACTTTCTATGTGAATTTACAATTTCGAAAATTTTTCGAAAAAAAAATTTTTCGAAGGAAAAATAGTAGGAAAATTCGCCCAAAATTCATTTTTTTTAAGCATTTTATTCCGCGATTTTTTTCCATTTGTTTTTAATTCATATAGAAATTATAACATTAATAAACAAAAAAATTTTGGTTTTTTGTATTCAGGTCACCGATGCTACAATGCCCGCCGATTGAGAAGCCCCGCTGCGACCTTCCTGGAAGAAGTGTGCATCCGCCATTTTAAATGATTAAAATAAAAAAAAATGTTATATCATTTTAATGTATAAATAAACTGTATGCCAATTTTGAAAAAAATTTATTGACTTTTTCATTTTAAATAATTTTAATAAAAATCAGGGAATCACCTTTTCACCAATTTTTAGCCACAGGAGCTGACACTATTTACAGCTTTAGATACGCAGAATTTTGGCAATTTATAAGTAGCATTTTTTACCAGATTTAGGGGAAATAATATGAGCACCCCGCTACAAAATGTTAGTGCATTAATAGTTTGAATAGTTTTGACTATTTCTTCTATATTTTTTTCTTTTGAAAGTGCATTATTTTTGTATAAATTATAGTTCATTGTCTAACAAAAACCATATCAATCCATTTTTAAAGTTTTATACACAAATTTGAATAATTCCACAAACTTCTCATTCCAGAAAGATGTATGGCTTGTATTTTCAAAGCTTAGTGCAATAAAGAGCAAGTTTGACGTTGCTAAATGGGGGAATCATTTTGTATAACATTTCTATCTGATACTGTTGCGTATTTTCGACATATACAAAAAATTTTTGCTGTGTGTATGTATGTATGCAAGGGCAAGAATAACTAGAGTTGTTCCATACTCTCTTCCGCTATAGAATGCAAGACTAAAAACACCAAAACTTGATGAATGATGATGGCGATCATGGCCATTCCAAAATTAGTTTATATTGGTTTATCATATACTAGCAAACCCGGCCCCCTTCGCTGGGCACACTAAAATAGAATAGATATGGTTTAGAACAGAAAATATATGGTTTTCATATTATTTATTTCTTTATTCTTTATTCAAGCGGTTTGGCATAAACAATATTTTTTGTTTTTCTATTTGTTTTTGAGTAAATATAAAATATAAATTGAAAATCAGGAAAAGAGAAGAAGAAAGAAAAATAAACAATCGTCTTTTTTCATGATCATCCATGAATTTTTCGTTTCAATTTATATGTTTTATTAAGCATTGGAGCTTTTTTAACCATTATCCATTTATATTTTTCAAAAAAAAAAAACGAAAAAAATTTTTTTTTCCACGAACACATAATTTCATTCGGATTTCACATAAAATTCTCAAATTTCGTAAAAAATTATTCACTGTTCCAAAATCCACTCCAAAAAAATTCACAAACAGTTTTTACATGTTGCACTTACGTTTTTTCCTTATGTCATCCAAATCAGAAAGAAATATTGACACATTGTAACTCACACTGTCAATTTGACAGTTCAGTTCCGCCCCGAGCGTTAAAAAAGTAAGCGACATTATGGCTGGTTCAAAAGAACGCTGTACCCGTTGCCAGTGCTCCGAATTACAACCAAACTTTACGAAACCCATTTTCAATCCTTACTTAACAATGTGCATAAGTTTGGTTTAATTCGGTGCAAAGACACGGTGGGTCCACGTTTTGGCATATATTTCGAGACCCTAGTCATCAATAGGTATGAAAATTACCCCGTATTAAAGCACTTATCAACAGCTTTCATTTGATATCCATATTGTACAGACAGATCCGAAGGTTACCCGGGTCCACGTTTTGACCTATATCTCGAGACCCTAGTCACGGAGCGGCATGAAAAATACTCTGAACTAAAGCATTCACCAACAGCTTCCATTTGATACCCATATTGTACATACACATCCGAAGGTTACCCGGGTCCACGTTTTGACCTATATCTCGAGCCCTATCCACCAATAGGTATCCAAACTATACGGAAACCATCTTCAATACCTTCTTAACAATGTGTGTAAGTTTGGTTTAATTCGGTGCAGACACGGCCGGTTAGCGAACACACACAAAAAGTTGACTTTATTTTATATATAAGATTTTTTTCAGTTTGTGTCCGAAAAATCCAAATATCTTACGGAACCCTATTTTTTCCAAAATAAAATGTAACCCATGTTACTCTTGGATAACGTAGTTTTCGAATGGTGAAAGAATTTTTAAAATCGGTCCAGTAGTTTTTGAGCCTATTCGTTACAAACAAACAAACAAACAAACAAACAAAGTTTTCCTCTTTATAATATTAGTATAGATATAGATAAGTATACTATCAAAACGCATCTGATAGTGAAAGATCAATAAAATAGCTTTACACTTAATGCAAAAACGTGCTTGTTTCGAACACCACAAAAGACTAGCTAAATGCAATAATTGCTCAGAAAAGATAAACTCTATGAACTATTACTCATATATGCATTATATATCTATTTATTTATGGCAAACTTGTTCACCTCAGTCATCAGTTTTTCTAAAATATTTCAATATTTAATATAAGAGAAAATACAATTTTGGAAACTGATCAAAAATGATTTTTAGGTGGAACCAAAAGTTAAAGCTAAATCTTAGCATATTGCGCCATTGCACTGTGGTTTCTACCATATGTCAATAATATGAAAATGAAGGTTTTTGGATTCCTAAATTAAAGCTTGTATGTTACAAACAGATCCCTAAATATGACAAATATATAACTAAAACAACCTATGAACTTTAAATTCATTACTTTGTTAATCCTTGAAGTGCACAAATCCCGAGTACTTTAATTTCGCGCAAACAAAAGTGACTGCAACCCTAATGTTGCATAGTGAATTTCTCGGAACTGGTTCGGTGATAACTTTTTTTGAAGATGGATTCTGAGAATCAAGGTAAGTTTACATATTTTGCACAATTAAAATCCCTTTGAACTTTACCGCCCTTTGTCAATGAGCTTAAAAACAAAGTACCGTTATTTTCCTAGAAATACAAGTAAACTTAAATTTCTCGTAAACTTTTAGTAATGATGCAATCCGATGCAATCATACAGACTATATTAAGTTGAAAGAATACATATTCAAGTTTTAAATGTCATATGAGCGATCTACGTTTAACCACGACTGTGCATTTAGGAGCTGGTGTAGCATGTTCACGTCATGGCGGAGCACCGGCGACTACGGCGTAGTCCTGTGTAATTTCTGTTTTAAAATTTATATTATTTGTTCCAGTTGATGTAACGACATGCAAAATATCAAGAATGGTGATATTTAATACGTGGCTATCAACAAGTGAGTCACTTGAAACTGAAAGAGTGCGTAAAGTGCAGCAACATATAATCGGCAATGAATTACACGATAAACAACAACTAAATCTTAGTGAAGTCGAACATCGCATTAAATGTGTATGTAAAAGCTTGCTGCATATGTGGCGTAAATGTGGCAATTCAAAAACACGACTTATTACTAAATATGCAGAGTATTTGAATACCGATGAAGAGTTTGAATCATCATTACCGTCGTTAAGTGAAACAAATATGCCGTCCGGGAGTGGAGTACGCGGCAGACCGAGGAAATCATTTTCTGAGAGTTCTGATAGAACAAAAAAGCGGCGGATAGCAGAATTGAGAGAAATAGATGAGTCACTAAGCGAGTCCCTTAGAGAAAATTCTAAAAATTTTATTGTTCCATCTATAAATATAAATGAATGTTTGTCATTGTTTACCGAAGCAAAACTAACTAAACATCAATATTTATTAATAAAAGAGTTTATAAACATAAAGTTATCTGCGAAAGTACTTCCAACGTACCAAGACCTTCTTTCGGCAAAAAAAATGTTATCCAGCAGACGTTATTGTTACCGATAATTTAGCTGAAGTGAAAATACAAAGTCTTTTAGATCACACCGCGTCGCGCATAATCGAATATTCGGAAAGTAGGGACCCAACAGACTTAGGAATATTAATAATTTGCGTCTTATAGGAAAATGGGGATTTGATGGTAGCACGGGACATTCAGAATACAAGCAAATTTTTGTCGATTCAGATACTATCGATGCTAGTTTGCTTGTTACTTCTTATGTGCCTTTGAAATTAGTTGACATGGTTACGGAAGACATTGTGTGGAAAAATCCCCGTCCATCCTCAACTAGGTATTGTCGGCCAATTAGATTTCAATTTAAAAAAGAAACGTCAACTATATCTAAAGAAGAAGAGACTTATGTTAAAAACCAAATAAATAATTTACAACCTACTAATATAATTGTCGCAGGCAAATCAATTTCAATAAAACACGAACTTCAGCTAACTATGGTTGATGGTAAGGTGTGCAATGCGTTAACTGACACCGCGTCAGTTAGCTGTTTCCTGTGCGGGGCTACGCCTAAGCAGATGAACAATATCGATGCGTGTTTAAAGAAGCCAGTAATTGATGAGAGTAGATTTCAGTTCGGACTATCCACGTTACATGCGTGGATTAGGTTTTTCGAGTTTTTCTTGCACGTTTCATATAGGTTAGGGGTTAAAAAATGGCACATGCGAACAGAGGAGGAAAAAAGTCTTTCTCTGAGCGTAAAAAGTATATTCAAATGCAATTCCGCGAAAAATTAGGGTTAATAGTCGACCAGCCGCGCAGTGGGGGTAGTGGGACGTCAAATGATGGTAATACGGCGCGTAGATTTTTCTCTAATTCTGAAATTTCAGCAGATATAATTGGAATAGACAAAACAATCATTGATAGGTGTAGGATTATTCTAATAACGTTAGCATCGGGACATAAAATAAATACATCTAAATTCCACAGCTTTTCTGTAGAGACCGCGAGACAGATTGTAGCCGCCTTTCCTTGGTACAATCTTTCGGCAACTGTGCATAAAATCCTTATTCACGGTGCATCCGTTATTGATTATGCACTTTTACCTATAGGAGATTTATCTGAGGAGGCGGCGGAAGCTAAAAATAAAGACATAAAAAATTTTAGGCTAAATCATACAAGAAAAATATCGCGAATCGCTTCGAACACAGATTTACTAAATCGGTTACTTCTCAGTTCCGATCCGTTAATTACTGGCTTACGTAAACTACCAAAAAAGAAAAAGGCATCGTTGCCACAAGAGGTCTTGGATTTGATTTGTTTAAGTTAGATGTTCATTTATGTTTTGTTTCTTTTAGTGTAAGAATGTATTTTTAAAATGTTCGAATACAGGTTACGTTATCTGTTATAAAGGTGCTGTATTTTTAGAGATTGTTATAATATATATTTTTTTATTTCATTTCAAAATGTTTATCACCGTTATGCACAGCTATTTCATGTTGTATAATGTTGATATTCAAAAATAAATAAATCTAATTGTAACAATTTTTTTCATTATATTATAGTATTTTGTCTATACTATTTCTATAAACCTGTATGTGTTAGTCATGTAAATCATATTTTTTTTCATTCTAATAAACATTTTTAATCATAAAAAGCCATTTTCACTATAATCTTGGCGATATTTGGGTTGCTAGGATTTTTGTCATGTATCCCCATACTACGCGAACCACTGTGCATTGTGAAGGTTACAATTCATATCTGTTGAGAAAATTTAAGGATCTTTGTTTAACTGTATTACTCAACCATTGCAGTGATTGTTTTTTTTAACCAATTTCGAATAGTGCATGGGTTTTTGTAATTATGATTTTATTGGCATATATAAATATGTTGATTTTACTTATAAGTAGTACTCCACTAGAATACCCATTTTTTAAGCATTTGTATGTTAGGTTTACTATTTTAGAAAACCCCCTTATATTTGGAAGTTCTTTTCTAAGACGGAATAAAATATTTTTAGTTTGCAAAGAGTCATCATCATCATTCACAGCATTACAACGCGGGGTGCGTCAAAGCTTTCTTCACAAAACTCCTCCAAAGTGTTTTATCGCTTGTTTTTCCTTCGTAGTTGCGAACTCCCATTGCTGTGAGATCGCTTCCATCGGTTTCTCGGTCTTCCCTTCGTCTCTGTCTTCCAGTCGTCTGTGGGCACGTCCGTGTTTTGTCTTTGTAGTAGCCGCAGTGCATTTTCCGGGTTTACTACTCGCAGAATGAAAACCTTTGCCTTCGGTATTGAGTGAATGCAGCTGCGATCTACAATTTCAAGTGATGGCCCTCCCACAGGCCTTGAAGTGTTTTTACTGCTTCGTTTAGCCATTCGAGCGTGGGGTCATCC
>JAYXIM010004617.1:0-10163 GCA_037575425.1 Anastrepha fraterculus | reverse complement strand
TATGCATACTGAGATGCTCAGAATGATGGGGAGGAGTCGATAGGAGTCGATTTAGCGTCTGTCCGTTCATCCGTCCATCTGTTCGTACGTACGAGCGCTCGAGCAAAAATAAATATATTTCACTAAAACTTGTCACACATAATTATCTTTGTCCAAGGTGAGTTGGTATTGAAAACGAGTGAGATCGGTGAATAACTACGTCCAGCTCACATATAACGGTGATAAAAAAAGTAAAAAAGCCGATATCCCTGTAATAAATAATAATTACTCAAGTTTGGTACAAGTAAAGAACCCAAAAAAGACGAAAGTGGAATTTTAAACAATAAGCGGTGCATTATGCACTTTTATATAAATAAATACGTGGATTTTACTACCGATTTAATAAAGCTCGCCCAAACTTGGTATACGGCGGCCGCCGTACCCGAATGGGTTGGTGCGCGACTACCATTCGGAATTCGCAGAGAGAACGTCGGTTCGAATCTCGATGAAAACACCAAAATTAAGAAAAACATTTTTCTTATAGCGGTCGCTCCTCGGCAGGCAATGGCAGACCTCCGAGTGTATTTCTGCCATGAGAAAAGCTCCTCATAAAAATATCTGCCGTTCGGAGTCGGCTTGAAACTGTAGTTCCCTCCATTTGTGGAATAACATCAAGTCGCACACCACAAATACGAGGAGGAGCTCGGCCAATCACCCAAACAGGGTGTACGCGCCAATTAAAAAAAAACTTGGTACACATTTTGTTCCCCACCTTATTTACAGGGTGCGCCATCTTTTCTGTCGGTATGAAAACATTGAATAACTTTGAAAAAAAAACAACAACTGATTTGTATATTTTGTTTGGTTTGGTTATTTACATTTTATTAAAACTATTTTTTGAATACAATATCAATCAAGTGGCCACCTTTATTAGCAATCACAAACTGCGATCTTTTTTCTGCCTTTGTCTTCACCTTGTCAGTCAGTTCGGGTTCTATAGCGTCGATTTCGGCACGAATGTTTGTCTTAAGCTCAATAGTCTGCGGCTTGTTAGCGTAAGCCTTAATTTTCAGATAACCCCACAAAAAGATGTCCGGGGGTTAAGTCAGGTGATCTGTGGGGCCAATTGATGTCGCCTCTTTTTGACACTAGACGGCGCGGGAATTTGCGTTGCAGAAATT
Source organism: Anastrepha fraterculus (assembly GCA_037575425.1). Taxonomy (NCBI): domain Eukaryota; kingdom Metazoa; phylum Arthropoda; class Insecta; order Diptera; family Tephritidae; genus Anastrepha; species Anastrepha fraterculus. The sequence continues at coordinate 9,003 of JAYXIM010004617.1, read as the reverse complement.
CGGTTGTTGCATTCGCAGTGTGGTATGGCAACATTTAAAAATGGCGCTCTAGGGGATTATCTTACGGGACTTAGTAATACTCACAAAACTGACTACTTGTTTTTTTCAACCGAAACTGCATTACCTACCAATAAAGCAAGGTGTTAGTATGTGGGCTAAAAACAACCAAGAAAAAGCTAATACGTTCTCGAAATATCTTGATGACATTTTTAACCGTACAATACATCAAGTGCAGCTGAATTTAGATTTTTGTCTTCCCATCCTGATAATGAGGCTAAAATCCTTTTAGCAACAAATGCTGAAGTAAATGAAGAAATTACAAAGCTTAAAATAAAAAAAATGCCAGGATTCGATCTAATCACCAGCGGAATCCTAAAGAAACTCCCTCAAAATATTGTGTCAAGGATAACAAAAGTAATGAACGCGACTCTCAAATTAAAATATTAAATGAGTATTTTCCTATCTGGAAAACAGCTGAGGTATTTAACAAGCAAGGAAAAGTAGCACACGATCGTACTGGCCCATATCTCATAAAAATATGGAAGAAAGTGCGCAATACCTCTGCGGAAACAAAATTTTTAAATATATTTTGACTCCATTGGGATTGATTCCAGAGCAGAAATTTATGCGAACTATGCCAATTAGTCATGAAAAATTTTACTATGAAATCTTGTGTTCCTAGGGGATCCGCGGTAGGCACTTAAGTGATATTTCGTTTCATACATAAAAGCCATGGACTTAAAAAATATGATAAAAAGATTATGATTTCGACAAATTTTGTTGCGTTTCGTTTAAAAAGGAAGTCTGCAGCTTTATTGAATCAAGCTGAATTTTATCTTCCTGAATGTACACAGAGTGATTTTCCTTGATGTAAATTTATCATCACAACGTAGAATTAGTGATAAGGAAGTAGTAGAGCTGTGTGTCTAGGTAACCTTGCATCAAAAATGGTTCCAAAGTACTTGTAACATAAGTACTCGTATATAGGAGGGCTTATACATAGATAGAGAAGATAGACGATAAGCTGGTGGGGCATGATTAATTAGTTAGTGTGAAGAAATAATCGTCGAACTTGCTCAATGCTTCAGGTGTTACATACAAGATGAAGACTCCGGTCTTCCAACCGCTGGAAATAAAACGGCCATTCCGTTAACCGACCATGAAGAGCAACAAACCCACAGGGGATGCCATACTGCTTGCTGAGATATTCAAGTACGGCGAAGAAGAGCTTCAAAATTGCATGCTTTTGGGTAAAATACAATTAAAAGAATACATACCTACCGATTGGAATCTTAACGCTCTGCTGAATCCATAAGAAGTGTCATTCTGCAACCTGTGTGAATTATCAATGAAACTAGGCTGCCACACAGCGCAAATAAGGCCTAAAAATAACTCGCTTGAATGTCTTTTGATCCGAATAGATTAAGCGAATTACCAAAAACACGCCTTTCTCTGTTTTAATATACTGGTATATAAGAAAACTGTCTAAGTTACTGGGAAATGCAGTTCATTGTTACTAATATTTAAGCGTCAACATAGTTTCGAGCATTGTAAGTTAGAAAATTTAAAAAGCATACTCAAAATTTTTAATTTCGTTATTTGCTTAACATTTGGAAATTAAATAGTATGGTGAAAGTTTGCCAAGATTTTGATGATACGAAAAGTCGACCAACAAGCTTAAGCCCATGGCAACCTATCCAACAGCGAATTTATCACGTACCAAGAAAATTGTTGCGTGTGAGTTGAAACTTCATGGCAATTCTACTAAATAAACAGTAGTTTGAAGCCATAAAGGACTAGGTAAACTTTGTGCAAATATTTGATATACGTGGAGCATAAGCTACGGTAGCATAATAAGTCGTAGCAGCAAAAAGGAAGCGCCATTGAGTTGTCCAAACAGTATGATATTTATGTGCTTAGCGCCTAAAAGTATGTATATATGCTTAGATCAAGTATTGTATAGTTTAACGAAAACTTAAATAAATCATAAAATTGTGTTGTATTATTTGCGTGTGTATGGGTAAACTAAAGTTTTCGGTTGCATTAAAATGACGATAAAAGTTTTAATTACTATTCAAAATTCAACAATAAAATAAAGCGGAAAATAAAAGAAGAACCTCAAACTAAAATACGAAATAAAAGTTAAAGCCGTTAACTCGTGCTATGCATTTAATTAGGTTACTTAGCCTAAAAATAATTTGAAGCGCCTGTGATAATGGCGTTTTCACTCTTTTCGCTTCTGGTTGCTTCTGTGTAAATTTTTGCTGTAAACTTTTTGCGGAAATTTCGTAAAATATTCACTCGTTTGTCATTGGCTATTGGAGGTTTTGTTTTGTGTTGTGCTACTGCTGGTGTTGATTTTCGTTGCTTTTGTTTGTGCATGAGTTTTTTGTTATGCAAATTTTGTGAGCTAAAATCTTCCACTTTTCTGTTATTAAAATTACTATTTTTAGCGATAGTTTAATGTTCACTATGAGCGGATGATGCTAAGAGAATGACTTCAATGTTTAAGCTGCCTATCCGTTTAAAAATTTTCACGTTTTTGGATAAAAGAGAAGTGATTCGCACGAAGACTTGAGTTAAATTTTAGGTTATGTTGAATCCTCAATATAGAATTGAAAAATTATTGAAAAACATACTTTTTATATATGACAATCGTTATGTTACTCCAAAGAATTTGAGGAGACTTAAATAATATATAAGTTTAGGGAAAAATAAATTTGTTATTTTCTCGGTAGATGGCTGAAGTGGTCAGCATCTCGTAAAGTATCGATCAAACATTTTAAAGTTTATGCACGATGTCCAGGCGATGTTTTACGCTAAAAAAATTATTTAGCTGTTTTATGTTCCATTTAGTTGTGAGTTACAGAGTGTTAACAACTGAAGTCAAAAAAGAGAAAAATCAGTACATTTTGCAGTTTTTCTGTGATAGAGACGAAAACACAAGCCAGGCCGCTAAAATTGTGAATGAAGTTTATGGTGCCGATAACATAACAGCTAATTACGTGCAATTTGGGTTTCGTCGATTCCGTTCAGCCATTATTGATGCTAAAGAAAATGTCAATAAAGAAATAATCGAAGTTGACCGCCATGTTAGTAGTCGTACCATTGCCATGGAATTTAGGATGTTACGCAAAAATAATGGATACATTTTTATTCAAACTACAAACATACTTGATGTTATAAAACTTATTATTTGTTGAGTTTTTGCACTAAGCTTCGTTTTTTGCGGAATACGAACAATAATGAGGTATGACAAATATATTTTGGGAATTTGTTAATAAAATTCAAGCAAGTTACGATAGTAACAAATTTGTAATATTCGCCTTCATAACAGTCCCTCTTTAATACTATAAAAAAAATCAAACATTACCCAGATGATTGGTGGCTCACTTAGTAGTCCTCTGAAGTTAAATACCACGGCTACGGCAAATTTATTTTTCTGTACGTCGTTGTCATGAGTTTTGATAAGGTCAAAACCAAAAACAACATGAACGGCATGAACATACCACTATTAGTATTAGCGCCGCATGATTGGGAAACTGCTGCTTTTGTTTATTTCCAGGTATCTTCTCTGACTCTTCTCGGAGTGCCTACCTAACTCATTTATGAGTGCGTCATATTTTAGCAAAAATTTGATCCCACTACGTTGCTTTTAATGTCAGTCACCCGCTGAAAATCTTGACAGAAAGTTAGTGTGATATCTCTGCCGAACGAAATTAATCGCTTTATGCTTAGACGACTTTGAGAAATATTGCAAAGTTATTTACAAAATCATTGTTTTGCAGCCAAAACTGTGCATTTATTGCAAAGAAATCACACTGATTTTTCTGCACGAAGCGCATTATCGTTTCGGCGGCTATGCTAACAATCCCTTTTTTTTTAGATTACAAAAAATATAATTTTTCTGTGAGATATGGCTATGGATTTCCCGGCGATTTAATCAACTTTTCTCACAAAAAGTCCGTTCGCTGATTGTGATTTTGATGGAAAAATATTTCCAAGATGACACAGAATCATGTCACAGATGCCCAAAAGAAAATCCGGGGTTAGAAAACTTCCGAATTGAACGTGATTCAAGCAAACCGTGACACATATATGGCATTACACTTTCAAACTTTTAATTTTTATTTATGGTATCAAAAATGTTTAAACTCTCATTAAACCACTTTTTGTTCTTAACCGCAGTAATCACTTCTCATATATGCATATAACCGTTGTAAACTTTTGTATATAAAAATATAGTTCATACTTCAATAATATTTATTCAAATTATTAAATTAAATTTTTGAAGTTAAACTTCTTTACGCGCGTCAGAGTATAATTTCAAGGCCGCGACACACGAGCTAGTGTTACGAAAAATCGTCTCGAAATGTAGGTATAAGCTTACGTCATACAAGCTATTCTCTTTCTCCGCTTTGTGCGGTGCTTCGTAGCATTGATGTAGCTGATGGCTTAGTAAATGGCACCGTCGGTAAACTAGTGCATATAGATGATGACAACGATGGAGAAGTGAGTTTTGTATGGCTTGACTTTCCTGATACTCCAAAAGCAGGACAAGAACTTCGAAAGAAATGCAGTGCACATATGATAGCTAACAATATTAGTAAAACAGCAGTACCGATAGCTAGACGATCAGCTACAATACCATTAAATCACAATAAAACTATAAATGCAAAACGTACACGTTTTCCTGTAGTTTGTGTATGTGCCAGTACCATACATAAATCTCAGGGCCGTATTTATTCCGAAATAGTCTATGAATGCGATAAAAAGCAGTCACAATCGCTAGTTTATGTTGCACTGTCACGTGTTACTTCCATTGATGGATTGTTTATAATTACACGCAATGATGATTTGAGATTCCAGCATGGCTGGAGATCATCAACAACAATGGCATCATTGCTAGCAGAATTTCGAAGACTGTCGATGAATTGTTTGGAAACTCTTGATCAACAAATGATTCAATTTAGACAACAAAGAGAAGGATTGTCGATATAGTCTTTTAATTGTCAAAGTCTATGTGCTCATGCTACTGACGTATTGAATCCAGTTATGGAAAAATGCAATGTGGTAGTTTTTCATGAGACTTGGCTGTGCGAAAGCGAGGAAATCAGTTAACCGAATTTTAACTGCATCATCCAGTGTAAAAGAAGTAATGTTCGAACCGGAGGAGTCGCTATCTACCACAACAAAAATGATACCGTGAATGCCCTCACACCACACTTACGATTTATCGCCGTACAGTCACCATCAAATGCAGCTATAAATGGACGTGCGATAAATGGACAAAACATATTAATTATAGGTGTCTACATAACTCCGAATTCACATATCAACGACATTATTGTCTCATAGTAACTGGAGATTTCAAAGTAAATTTTGCATCGGACACTTTCATGAAATTGATAGACTTTTTAGAATATCAACTGAATTTACAAATGAGTAATGACCGCTATATTTCGCTATATCGATACAATCGAGTCAAGAACATATATCTCCATTTTCAGTTACCCCAAACCGATTGTATCCACAGCTGCTATTGCACCATCAATACAAAATGTACTAGCTACTGAAACACCGACTAATGTATAAATTTCAGAAATAAATGAATAATAATATTGTTCACTATTATTGTATGCAATTTAAAAAAAAAATTTCAGTCCTCATTAGAATATTTAAATTTAATAAAGAAATTAAGAAGTTTCACTTCAAATATGTGCACATAGTGGGGCTGGCCGTTTTTCATTGTAACCTTCAGTTTTTATTCTTTTAGCTTTCCAGTTTTATAGTCCATTGAATTTTATTATAACGAAGTGCAAGTTTCACGTGACTGATTTTTTTAAATTTGTTTTTGTTGATACACAGTTCATGCTCGAATTTTTTAGATGGAAAACTGCCAAAAAAAATATTCCGCTAATCGTTTTAATGTTTTGCATGCATAATTTATAGTTGTAAAGTTTTGTTGACCTAAATTATTATCGAAATTTTTTAAGAAAAAAATTTAATATCATTTTTTTCACTGTGAGTTTTCCCTATGGTTGCAAAAATTTATATATTTTAGAAGGAAATATATTTAATGAAAGTATGTTGAACATTCCATTCAACAAAATAAAGCTTATGTAACTGACAATTTTTTTTAAGTATTTATATTCGTTATTGTATTTTTCATAAAAGCGTTCCTAGTATTATTTTTTGCCAAACCATTATTTTAAGTGACATTAGTCAACCGTTTCTTGGTCCACTTTTTGGATTTAATTCGTAACGGACTGGCGTTTTTTAACTAGGCGCTCGGAAATGTGCAAAATAAAAATAAAATAAACTAAATATTTAGAGGTCATCAAAACCGTTTTAGCCATTTACAATAAATTAATTAATAAGTTATTATTGAAAAACTTGGAAAAAGTTAGAAGATGGAACTGTGGAACTCATTTTATATGCAGATGAAACAATCCTAGTTTAGGCGGAAGTAGCTCTGGTAACACAAGAGGGTTGCTATTTATATTTTTGGCCTAACAAAGGAACTTTGACGGTTGAAAACGGTTGCGTTGTTTTTCAAAATATTCTCTATGGTGACTAATTCACTCTTGCATCAATTAGAACCACTTTTCAAAGTCTTGCACATCAAAATGGTTTTGAACGATCTTCAGGAATTCGTCTCTGGGCGAAGAGTGAACACGAGAAAATTCATTGTACCACTTTTTTATAAAGCTAAAGTAGGTGTTTGCTCGCCATATGGGGAGTTTTTTAAAAGCTTGGGAACCCAAATTGATAATAAAAACAGAAATAATGTTGAAATGAATTTTTTGTATTATAATATAGTAGATAATTTCATGTAACTTTTATTTTTGAATAAATATCCGGCATGCGCTCGCCACGGCTATATTTTACAATGCCCACATTTTATGGTGTCTTGATTATTGCAATAAAGCGATTGTTAATGGCGTCGGACGGCAAGTTACGCCGACTAGTTGGCACCAAATGATGTTGATGTTTAGCTGATTACTTTTGGGTAACGAAATTTCAGTCTACGTGGGTCGATAGCGCTCGCTCATTCATCGGAACGGCAGCTCCTTCCTCATTTCGACAGATATAGGGATCGATGCTACCACCAATGACTCATGAGCTTCGCGAGCAGATTTTTTTTAAAGTAAATTTCTGCAATTTGGAAGCATTGTTCCAGTTTTAAACGATTCCGAATGACTTGCCGAACTTACTGAACAGATATTATTACTTTTCCGCAACTTTCGTCACTATATTCTATTTTTATTGTTAAATTCTAAAGGATTATGTAGATTTAGCTTTTTATAGCTTTCATTTCTGGTTGACCTTGAAAACTTTGTGTTTGGTTAACTGGCTGGATAACTGAGTTCCAAAATTTCTGATCCCTACAAACGGGGCAAGATGTCGTGACACCGTTATTGGGATTCTAAATAAAATCTGCTTGGCTCTTAGGTAAAAGAGAATGGTTAAAACACCCATTTTAGCACATTCGCATCGGGAAACGAAAATTCTCGTTTTGTGAGAAGTGTACTTTCCTGGACTGAACAGAAATACTTTCTCCAAGTATATTTACAGCCCGGTCTCCTTTGGCTCTCTTTTAGGTCGACACATGTTAACTGTTTACTTCGAATTTCTCATTTCGGGGATTTTTCCTACTTCGATCCTAAATAAACAAAGGTGACTGTTGTTGATATTTGAAGATAAAAGAGACATACAAATGATAAGTAGAATTGATTCTGCACTATATATAATTAATATTGCTCTATTTAACAGCTTTGTAATATACAAAGCAATAAATATAAAAAATATTTATTAGCAGTTGGTAGATTGTCTGGTGACATGAAAAACACACCCTGGAGACAATAAAGTCAACAAAGAATAAAAAATAGCCCTCAAGAATATGCTTAGTATGTAAAACACATGGCGTAAGGAGCGAAACACGATATGTATGCAAATTCTGTGAAGTACCGTTACACAAAGGAAGCTGTTTCATCGATTATCATACTAAAAAAAAAAATACTAACACATTGCTGAAATACCCCTATTTCTAGGAAAATTTAAGGAAAAATAGCCCGATGCGAATGTGTTAATATAGTAAAGTTTTTACGGAATATTTTACGGTTGCTTGTACATAGATGAAATGATCAAAAGTAACTATCAATATTTTTATGAATTCAGTGGCGATAATAACTGATTGATGACTTTGACATGATGACTTTTTTGTTTTTGTAAATTACAGTGTGTTTATAGTTGGAATTTTTTGTTATGTTTTTTTGTATTGTTCATTCTTTAGTTAAAATCATATGAATTAAAATTTCAACTTTATGAAAAATTTGGAAAAATTATAAAAATTTTCATCTGAATTTTCAGAGCTGAGATTTTAGAAATTTATTGCATAGTAGCAGTTTTAACTGCGTTTTACTTATATTAATTTTATTTTTACATTTATTTATTTGTGACAAATGTACGATAAGACATTAAGTTTTTTCATTGCACAAATTTATGATGTAAATTACAAGTTTGAAACTTATTTTAGACCTAAACTAATATTAATATATGTATATGAGTACCATAAAATTATATAGGGTAAAGCACAAGGACAAAGATAAGAAGTAGCAGAGATGGAGAAGTTAAGAGAGAGAGAGGTATAACACATGACTTGAAAAGTCCCGGGGCTAACACATAGATGGTACTAGTTTTAATGCATTCACCTCTCTCACCTTAAAAAGACAGCTGTTAAAATTTCAAGACATTCTACTCATTAGTTCGTGAATTATTGTGCTAAGATTTATTTTTAAAACAATGGACCAAAAAGAAATTCGTGTTTTAATTTTACACTGATTCTTGATGGGGAGCAAGCAAAGACTTGAGAAATGTTATGGGGACTCCGTTCTTTCAGAAACTGCAATAATGCGATGGTTTCCTGACTTCCAGCGTAGTCGTAGAGACATCGAATATGCACACCGCAGTGGAGGTCCAAATAAGGCGGTAACACCAGAA
>JAYXIM010004616.1:0-10238 GCA_037575425.1 Anastrepha fraterculus | reverse complement strand
GCAACGTTGGAAAACTAAACAAATGGTGACATATAAAATAGGCAAGTTTTAGCTGCGCCGCTTATTCAAAAGGTGGAAAATTTCGAATAGACATTTGGGCAGTTGGGCAATGAAAGAGTTTCGAGCGAATGTAGAGCTACTCGCATTGCTTAATAACCGGGTATCTAGAGCTCTACTTCAAACACAATTCAGATCAGATTTATGTTTAAAGCAGCTATTCATCACTTCATTATAAATAAAAATACCTATTAACGCTAATTACTTAAAAATATTAAAATTAGGATTTTTGTTTCCTTGTTCACTCCTCTCGGGAGCATAGGGCCTCGACAACACTCAGTCCTGCGTTGGTGTCGTTTATCTATTTTGATTTCTGACAGGATAGGTGATTAGCCTGCCGCTTAGTTTAGGATTTACGCAAGAATAATTAATTGAATCGATTTCAGGCCAGTATTGGAGTGTTCCAATCAATCTATCATGGCTGTTTTCCACTACTTTTGATGCATATCTGATTTTTGAAGGGCAACCTTTTGGAAATTAGCGGCATATAAAACATATAGGGACTGATTGGTGAGACTTTAAATAGATTCTTCGGTAGAAGACTGAGTTGAGGGTGACATGCATGCCCTCTTTCGTATTTGGCTTTGACAGATGTTGGGCTCTTAAAGCCCTAGCCTCATTTGAAATGGAGTTCTTTGGGTGTTTCTTAAAAGGCGTGTAAAACGGAAACGAGAAAAAAAAGATTTTTTATTTTTGTTTACAGTATTTTATATTCTGATCCGTTTTTAAAAATTAGGAATTTTTTTTGGCCATACGAGGTTCCTTCAGAAAGCTGTCAGCCTTCAAAAATTGGTCTTCCAAAAAGGTATGTCGCTGGCGACACAGATTCCAGCGCTCACAGGCGTTTGAAATCAAAAAGACAATAAGTATCGTCTTCAATATGCGTGTCGTTATCGTGCGCATTATGATCTTAAAAACAAAAAATTGGACAAAATGGCGGAAGTTCTATGACGAAAAACTGTTTTTCGCCCCTCTTCTTTTACTTTAATGGTCCGAAAAAATACTCAAAACTGTTTTTCCGAATGATCCTACTTCACACGATAACGATATCTACCTCATTTGAATTTTATTTCCGTAATCAGTAGAATCGGCTATATCTGCGTCCATTATCCATGTGAATACCATTGTTTGACGACTGACAACTTTTTAAACAAACCTCGTATGGACAAGAAAATAATTTATTTTTAACAATAGATCAAAAAATAAAATACTAGAAGCAAAAGTAAAAAATCGTTTTTCATTTCCGTTTCACTCGCTTTTAAATGAAACCCCAAAAAGCACCTTTTGAAATGTGGCGAGAGTCTTAATAATTGGAAACACATAAATGAAAATAAAAACAGTTCTAAGTACACGCGAATTGGCTGGACAGTTACAAGTTGAAGAGGATTGAGGTTATTTGTGCATGGAACTCTTACTCTTACAATTAGCTTTTTTGAAACCCATTTCGTATTTTTAATGATCTAATCGCCAGCTTTATCAGACTGTTAGGCTGTTCAGATATTCACAAGTTTATTTCTCGGCGTGCATGTTCATACACTATACACACACACGCACACACACACATTGTCATACATCCATATATAATATGTATACGCATCGCTACTATTCGTGGCATTTGAGGCATTTAGAATGCAAATGTTTGAAATGAATAATAAAAAATTTAAAAATAACCAACATAATGAGGATGCGTATGCGCATGCGTTAATGCATTTCGCTGTTATCATGAGCTACACATAGCTACACATGCATAAAGGATATTTTGTAGTTGTATGCTTGCATGCGTTTGCACTTCAGTGCCATTCACAGCGCTTTTCATTTCGAACATTTGCATACGCGCCTAAGTTTATGCAACTAAAATATAATTTTCATGAAATTATCCTCACTCAAACTTTCAACAATACCGCAGCGCCAAAATTTCGCTTATTTCATATTATTTTGGAAAATTTATGATGAAGCCTACTTAGCCAAATTCCAAAATAATTTATTTCAAAGTAATTTGTACAATGCAGCAGGAGCAAATGCACACCATAGCACATAAAATTCTATAGAATTGTTGAAATAGAAAATTGCAAGTCGTTCTCCTGCAGTTAGCGTCCTTGGGTGGTCCACAAAGTAATATTATTGGTCCAATTTTATTTGATACTAGCAAACCCGGCCCCCTTCGCTGGGCACACTAAAATAGAATAGATATGGTTTAGAACAGAAAATATATGGTTTTCATATTATTTATTTCTTTATTCTTTATTCAAGCGCTTTGGCATAAACAATATTTTTTGTTTTTCTATTTGTTTTTGAATAAATATAAAATATAAATTGAAAATCAGGAAAAAAGAAGATTAGTTTTAAATTTCAAATCAACGCATATGAATAAACAATCGTCTTTTTTCCTGATTATTCATGAATTTTTCGTTTCAATTTATATGTTTTATTAAGCATTGGAGCTTTTTTAACCATTATCCATTTATATTTTAAAAAAAAAAAACGAAAAAAATTGTTTTTTCCACGAACACATTATTTCATTCGGCTTTCACATTAAATTCTCAAATTTCGTAAGAAATTATTCACTGTTCCAAAATCCACTCCAAAAAAATTCACAAACAATTTTTACATGTTGCACTTACGTTTTTTCCTTATGGCATCCAAATCAGAAAGAAATATTGACACATTGTAACTCACACTGTCAATTTGACAGTTCAGTTCCGCCCAAGCGTTAAAAAGTAAGCGACATTATGGCTGGCTCAAAAGAACGCTGTACCCGTTGCCAGTGCTCCGAATTACAACCAAACTTTACGAAACCCATTTTCAATACTTACTTAACAATGTGCATAAGTTTGGTTTAATTCGGTGCAAAGGCACGGCGGGTGCACGTTTTGGCATATATTTCGAGACCCTAGTCATCAATAGGTATGAAAACTACCCCGTATTAAAGCACTTATCAACAGCTTTCATTTGATACCCATATTGTACATACACAACCAAAGGTTACCCGGGTCCACGTTTTGACCTATATCTCGAGACCCTATCTACCAATAGGTATTCAAACTATACGGAAATCATCTTCAATACCTACTTAGCAATGTGTGTAATTTGGTTTAATTCGGTTCAAAGACACGGCGGGTCCACGTTTTGGCATATATTTCGAGACCGTAGTCATCAATAGGTATGAAAATTACCCCGTATTAAAGCTTGATAAGTGCTACCCCGTATTAAAGCACTTATCAACAGCTTTCATTTGATATCCATATTGTACAAACACATTCTAGGGTCCACGTTTTGGTCTCTATCTCGAGACCCTAGTCACGGAGCGGATGGAAATACTCTGAACTGAAGCATTTACCAACAGCTTCCATTTGATACCCATATTGTACATACACATCCGAAGGTTACCCGGGTCCACGTTTTGACCTATATCTCGAGACCCTATCTACCAATAGGTATCCAAACTATACGGAAAGCATCTTCGATACCTCCTTAACAATGTGTGTAAGTTTGGTTTAATTCGGGGCAAAGACACGGCGGGTCCACGTTGTGGCATATATTTCCAGACCCTAGTCATCAATAGGTATGAAAATTACCCCGTATTAAAGCACTTATCAACAGCTTTCATTTGATACCCATATTGTACATACACAACCAAAGGTTACCCGGGTCCACGTTTTGACCTATGTCTCGAGACCCCAGTCACGGAGCTTCATGAAAAATACTCTGTACTAACCTCTGTACTCACCAACAGCTTCAATTTGATATCCATATTGTACAAACACATTCTAGGGTCCACGTTTTGGTCTCTATCTCGAGACCCTAGTCACGGAGCGGCATGAAAAATACTCTGGACTAAAGCATTTACCATCAGCTTCCATTTGATACCCATATTGTACATACACATCCGAAGGTTACCCGGGTCCACGTTTTGACCTATATCTCGAGCCCTATTTCCAAAATAAAATATGATCCATGTTACTCGTGGATGATGTAGCTTTCGAATGGTAAAAGAATTTTTAAAATCGGTCCAGTAGTTTTTGAGCCTATTCGTTACAAACAAACAAACAAAGTTTTCCTCTTTATAATATTAGTATAGATTTTCATTATCGACAGTTCATTTACAAAAAGTTCTAATTATCTATATACAGTGAAATTCCCCATTACGGACAGTCCTTATAACCGGACAGCTCCAATAACCGGACAAATTTTGGGTACACAGGTTTTTCATTCATTTTTTCATACAAATATCATCCTAATAAACGGACACTCTAATAACCGGACGCGGACAAAGTATTTCAAACCATTTTCATAAAAAAAATTCTCATAAACGGACAAAATTCAAAAGTATCACAAGCAAGCTTTGTTGTCCATTATAAAAATGAAATAGGTGATTCCCCTTTTAACATGTATGCACACATTCAAGTCCTGTGTTTTAAATTAAGAGTAGTGTTCCATTCAGTTTGTTAAGTCAGTTGCATGCGAATGGTTGCGCCCAAAGTTCGTAATAATATGGCGCCGAAAAAGAAGGTACTTTCTATTAAAAAAAAATGGAAATTATTAATGTTTTCGAAAAAGATAAATTATCAGTAAGTGGAATTGCAAAAAGGTAAAGTACAGTGAGCCCAAAAATTTAATGGTAGGTACACGTTTCTTTTGCTTTGAAAGGTTCAAAATTGGCAAAACACTAGCTGCTGAAATCAATAAAAATAAAGAAAAAATTCGTTCTAAATGGGAGTCTGGAGTTCATCAAAAGCGAAGCTTTCTTAAAGAAGGTGGCTCTGAAATAGACAAGATGTGTTCTAATTGGTTCGCTAAAGCTAGAAGTCAAAACATTCCGATTTCTGGTCCCATTTTGAAAGCAAAGGCAATGGAAATTGCAGGCTAACTGGGTGTACCTAATTTTAATGCTTCAGATGGATGGTTAAACAAATGGAGAATAAGGAATAATGTTGCTTTCAAATGCGTATCTGGTGAAGCTGCAGATGTAAACCAGGATGGTGTCGAACAGTTTAGGACAAAACCGCCATCTCTGTTGACCGGTTACAAGCCTTTAGACAAGACATTTAGAACGCAGACGAAAGTGGCCTTTTTTTTCGTGCCTTACCTGACAAAACCCTCGCTCTTAAATCCGAAAAATGCGTGGGCGGTACACTATCAAAGGAAAGGCTCACAATTTTGTTATGTGCTAACATGGCTGGAGATAAGGAGCTGCTTTTGGTTATAGGTAAAGCAGCCCGTCCTCGATTTTTTAAACATGTTCCAATCGCAAAACTGCTAGTGGATTGGAAGTCTAATAAAAAAGCATGGATGACTCGAGAAGTATTGAGAAAATGGCTGCAGCAGTTCAATCGAAGAATGAAAGCCCAGAATCGAAAAATTATCTTGTTTTTAGATAACGCGGCTTCTCACCAAAAGGAATTAAACTTAACCAACATAAAAATTATTTTCTTGCCGCCAAATACAACGGCAGTTAGCCAACCCCTTGATCAAGGTGTAATCCAAAATTTTAAAACTTTGTATAGAAGCTTAGTTTTAAAACACTAGTATTGAAATGTTAAGACTTGTACAATGTACTTAATCGACATGTATATGTACATATATGTGTTTATATGCAATACTAAAGTATACAAATATTCTTTACTTCCAAAAATTTCTTAAATAAACTATGTACAATACAATTTATATGTGTGGTATATATTTTGTGACTTCATTCCGCTTATAAGGAATCTCCCATAGCCGGACAAAAACACTGCGACGGTGAGTGTCCGGTTATAAGGAATTTCACTGTATATAAATGTGAAAATCTGTCCCTATGTTCGCTTATAACTCGAGAATGGCTCAACGAATTTATCTTATCTTGGTCTTGAATTATTCGTGGAGGTCTAGGGAAGGTTTTAGAGGTGAGAAAAATTCAAATAATTGCCGGGAAAATGGTCAAAACGTGGACCCGGGTAACCTTCGGATGTGTATATACAATATGGGTATCAAATGAAAGCTGTTGGTGAATGCTTTAGTTCAGAGTATTTTTCATGCCGCTCCGAGACTGGGGTCTCGAGATATAGGTCAAAACGTGGGCCCGGGTAACCTTCGGATGTGTATATACAATATGGGTATCAAATGGAAGCTGTTGGTGAATGCTTTAGTTCAGAGTATTTTTCATGCCGCTCCGTGACTAGGGTCCCGAGATAGAGACCAACACGTGGACCCTAGAATGTGTTTGTACAATATGGATATCAATTGGAAGCTGTTGGTGAATGCTTTAGTACAGAGTATTTCTCATGCCGCTCCGTGACTGGGGTCTCGAGATATAGGTCAAAATGTGGGCCCGGGTAACCTTCGGAGGTGTATATACAATACGGGTATCAAATGGAAGCTGTTGGGGAATGCTTTAGTTCAGAGTATTTTTCATGCGGCTCCGTGACTAGGGTCCCGAGATAGAGACCAACACGTGGACACTAGAATGTGTTTGTACAATATGGATATCAATTGGAAGCTGTTGGTGAATGCTTTAGTACAGAGTATTTCTCATGCCGCTCCGTGACTGGGGTCTCGAGATATAGGTCAAAACGTGGACCCTAGAATGTGTTTGTATAATATGGGTATCAAATGGAAGCTGTTGGTGAATGCTTTAGTTCAGAGTATTTTTCATGCCGCTCCGTGACTAGGGTCCCGAGATAGAGACCAACACGTGGACCCTAGAATGTGTTGGTACAATATGGATATCAATTGGAAGCTGTTGGTGAATGCTTTAGTACAGAGTATTTCTCATGCCGCTCCGTGACTGGGGTCTCGAGATATAGGTCAAAACGTGGGCCCGGGTAACCTTTGGTTGTAGATGTGCAATATGGGCATCAAATGAAAGCTGTCGATAAGTGCTTTAACGTGGGGTAATTTTCATACCTATTGATGACTAGGGTCTCGAAATATATGCCAAAACGTGGACCCACCGTGTCTTTGCCCAGCGAAGCGGGTCGGGTTTGCTAGTAGCAAATAATTTGAGGTTTTTTCGTTGTTTTAGGACCGATTTTGATATCTTGCAACAGTACTAAAATGATCTTGTCGATTAGATTTTGTTGAATATTAGAAAATGTTTCCATGCGTCTCTTTATAGGTGATTTTGTGATACTATATTCAAAAAGAAAAACAAGCAAAAAACAAAGAAAAGGGCACAGTTACACATTGCATCATTGGCCCCAGCAAGAGGAAGCGGACAATCGCGGTAATAGCGCAGACACACCAAATTTAGCAAAGTCCTCAACCATCTATGTGATCCTTCTAACAGAAAATTTTTTTTTTTTTTTAATTTTTAAATTTTTTTTTTGTTTTAGTTTTTAAATTTTTTTTGGATATTTAGTTGCTTTTTTGTTTTTCATTTTTAATTTTTTTTTTATGATTCAGAATCCTCGGTTTCTGATGAGCTGTTTTCTTAGGCTGGATCATTTTTCAAATTTAAAAGCGCAAGAACCTTTTTTGAAAATGGTTTTGGCTTGTTTTTCGGAACCTTAGTTTTTGATATTATAACTACATCTGATGAACAAAGCAAAGCATTTAATAAATCTGTCATTGTGTCTGTTCTCAACATTTTTCGTGTATTGTTTTGTCTAAAATTTTTCAAATCCTTATTGCGTAATACCAATCATATAGTTGGACAAATAGTTTAGCAGAATCAAGGGCATATTTTAATATCAAGACCAGACGATAATGTTTGTAAAATAGTGGCAAACCGCTTGATTAAATGAATATCAATTCCAGTAATTTCTGATGATACTTCACGATCATTAAAAAACCTGCGAGCCGTGTTCCCATCATTTGTCGTTCCACTACCACCCGTTTTAGGAATATCCACCAAAAACCCCGATCGACTTTTGAATGCTGCTTGGACAGATGTCTTTTTATTTTTTAAACTTTTTTTTTCTTCTAGACTTCTAGCCTGCCATTTTTTGAACTCTAATCGATATGATATGTGTAGTAAACATTCGAAAAATCTTATCCATGCATGTAAAGTGGGCAAGCCAAACTGAAATGTAGATGGATCGGTTTCCTTTAGAATTGATTCTTCGATTTTGTTCATCATTATTGGCGTTGACCCACATACATAGCATTTTTGAGATGATGATGTGTGGGTAAGAGCATTGCATACTTTGCCATCTACCACGGTGAGTAGCATTTTATGCGAAATTGATATATTTAATTCATTAAGTTTAATTTTACTTGGTGTTAAATTATCTATTTGACTTTGTACCCAATCCCTTTCTTTCAAGGAACTATCGAACTCTCTTTTATGAACTGAAGTCTAATAGGCACGCAAGTTTTACACAAAATTGCATAAGCCATATGTAACGTTTTGCCGTCGGTAAATGCACAAAAGCTACATTATTTGCGCATTATTACATACTTTGCGCAACAGGTTTCAGTTTGAGATCATAGCTGAAATATGTGGCTACATCACTCATGTTGATTAACAATCAAATGGTAATATTTATTTGCAGACATGAAAATGAAACTTTTGTATGAAGTACGATTTGCATACAATTTCATGTTTAAAGTCAAAAAACTACAATGGAAATTTTTTTAAATTAAGTAATATTTTCAGGAAATCTGCCTTGAATATTTAAGAAAACATCTGCATTATCAAATTTTTATTTCAAAAATGTTGAAAAATTGAATTTTGTCCGGCCGCCGGACCACTGTGCACTAGTAAGAGCAGTGCTAACAAACTACATGAATACTTCCAATCAAAGCCTTATCCTTCTCATCAAAAGCATAATCGAAGCCGATGCACAACGACATCAAGTGGCGCTTCCAAGAGCACGCCTCTTTATAGGAGCTCACTTTCCCAAAATACTTATCCATAGCATCAAGAGCTCAACCTGAAGCTCATGTCGCACGCATAAAAACGGCGCACAAGATCTTCTAGCTCAAGAGCTCAATAAATTTATCCAAAGGTATTTAGCCATGCCACATTAATATGCGCTAACAAACCTAATGAGCTATACAGCTCAAATAAATAAAGGGGTAAAGGAGATCATCCTATAGCTTGAGAAACATTCCCACCACCTTTGGTTCATCCACTCTCCCTAAGCTAAGGTGAATTTAGATTGTAGTGGTAGTCGGTCTGTACGAGACTTAAATCATCTAGCTGCCAAACGCGGACAGTTACAGAGAAAGCCCTCGACAGTCTCCTTCTTTAAAAGGTCCTCACTGCTTCTGCAATGTGGGTGAGATGGTAAACCTAGCTTTTCTGGATGTGTGCCAATCGTCCCATGATTCGTAAGCACAACTACGAGTTTGTAAATTGAATGGCGTGGCGTCACCAGAACTTTCTGCGTCCTGCGTTTTTTGTACTGGGGCCGAAGGTTTTTTGAAGTGGTATATGAAGAAATGGAGCTCCATCTTTCGTGCGCTTTTCTAAGAAATAAATTGTGCAATTCTCTTTTAACAACAGTCAGTGTGATGCCGATGACCGGGTAGTTGACGTCTAGGGCCAAATTCAGTCAACCCCTTCTTGGCAAGCTCATCAGCAATGGCAATGTTACCTGCACTCCCAAGAGATTTGATCGCCTCCTTACAGGAGTTGACTTGTTAGGACCTCCATGGCATCCTCAGATCCTTGATCGCAGCTTGACTACCGGAAAAAATGGTAATATCTCCCTTGATCCCACGTTCCTACAGCATTTTGTATGCCTGCAGGATCGCAAATACTTCTGTCTGAAAAGCACTAGCAGTATACGTCAATTTTAAGGAAATAAATACATTTTCTGTTTTTAAAGACTCTCCGACTCTCGATTCTTGGGTCCATCAGTGAAGATAGTGGTACCAATATCGGTACAGATTTTACCCTCATTACAGTTCTACCTACTTGGAAAGATTGCCCTGATACGACCCTCAAATCCAGTTAACAAATAGAGAGATATGTAAGAGGTTCAGAGAAATACGGTGCTAACTGCCTAAAAATGCGACCATGTCCCTTGAAAGATCGCCTCCGGAGGCCAACTTCCTTTAACCTGATTGCATTTTCGGTAAGATGAAAATAACGTGAAAGTCGATGGTTGCTAAGTGCAAAACAAAATTGTGGGTACCTCCGGGACAAGTTCTACATGCTCCGGTTATGCCATTAATAGCATTCCTTTGTGCTTGCCCCGGTTTAGTAACAGTACAGCGCTTCTGAAGAGCTTCCACCAAACCAGTCATCCGTGCTT
>JAYXIM010004615.1:0-10303 GCA_037575425.1 Anastrepha fraterculus | reverse complement strand
CACATAGTTACTAAATTATACATACGGGAGCGTAAGTCCTATTTTTTGGTAAGAAATCGAACATGATATATAAATGTTAAACTTAAAAGCATTTTATTTCATATATGAATAAAAACGAAATAAACAAAAATGTAAATTTCACTTAAATATGCTTAAATATTGTAATTTTGTTAAATTACACTTATTCGCTATGTGACTAAAGTATACATACGGCTGTTTAATAATTAAAAAAATATATATTTTAGTATCTCGTATGGCTTCCTTTGGCATCTACTACAGCAGATAATCTAGCTGGCATGGACAGTGCCAATTTTCTTGTTGTTTCTGCCGATATTAAATTCCATTCTTGAATTAAAGCCTCTTTTAATGATGGAATGGACGTTATGTTTCGTTTTTTTAAGGCTCTTTTCAGATGATCCCATAAATGTTCAATTGCATTTAAATCTGGTGATTGGGGTGGATGTTCCAGTTTATTTTTTACGTTATATAGCAGCCACTCTTTCACCAGATTCGAGGAATGCTTGGGATCGTTGTCGTGCATGAATATAGCATTTTCTGCGAGACCAAGTTTTTGCGTGCTGGGAATGTAACTGTCTTTTAAAATTTCAATGTACATGGTCTTATTCATAGTACCTTCTATAAACCTTAAATTTCCAACACCATTTGCTGCCATACATCCCCATACCATAAGAGATCCTCCACCATGTTTCACAGTTGCATTAACGTTTTGTGGCAAAAACTCCGTGTTTGGTTTTCTCCAAACTTTAGCGCGCCCGTCTCCTCCAAATACCATAAACTTGCATTCGTCCGTAAATATAACTCGTTCCAAAAATGTTGGATCGCTAACATGGACATTTTTATACTTTTCAGCATATTCCAACCGTTTAACAACATTTACGGCTCTCAGTAGGGGCTTTTTTCGGGCAACTCTGCTTAAAAACCCATTCCTCTTAATGCAACGACGTACCGTTTGGCTACAAACCTCAATATCGTGATTCAACCTTATTTCATTGTTAATTGCAACCGCACTTTTTTTTGGATTATCCTTCACTGTTCGAATAATAGTCCGCTCCAGTCTTTCAGTAAGCTTACGTGGGCGACTTGATCGATGTTTGTTCGCATAATTTCCATTATTTTCGAAATTTTTTATTATTGTCTGTACAGTAGGTTTTGTTAAATTTAAAATTTCACCAATTCCTTGTAAAGATTTTCCTTCGCGCCTTAGTTTTACAACCATTTTACGAATATCCTCGGAGATTTCTTTAGTTTTAGGCATTTTTTACGTTTTTTACCTTAAATAACAATTAAGTCTGGAAAAACTGATATCTGTCGTAACACTGATCTTCTATTAATGAGCAAAACGCATTTTCATAAAATTTCTAACGGTATTATTAGCGGCGTATAAAAAAACTACTCGCGTATGTATACTTATGTAACATTACTGGGATGCATTATTAGTGTTTTTAGTACATATTTTATCAACGCTGACAAAAAAATATACAGGGTGTTGTTAAAATAATAAGATTAATTTAATTTATTAGTGTAGGATACAAAAAATAAGAAAAACAATTTTAAATCTAAGAAAATAAGAAATATTTTATCGTATGTATACTTTAGTAATTATGTGTATCTTCTCCAGGTATCCGATCACACTGTACTAGTGTCACGGCTTTCATTATCAGTTCAGCCTGAAAGACACTACAGTAATCGCGAAGCAGAAAACTGAAGGTGATCTCCAGTTGTTAGGAATATACACCTCCGCCCACATTGCCTTTGAGAGCTTTGAGCCATCTGTGTATAGAGAAGTGGACTCGCACTGTCTTACATCGTCTCGTTCCCACTCTTTCCTCGAGGATAGGAGGGTCATGAACGTTGTAATGGAAAGCGCAGGCGAGAGTGCATAGTCCATCTGTCCGGGAAGCTCCAAAATACCAGCCAGGATTTTACCGTGCCGTATACCGTGTTTGACCACTTACTTAAAGTCCTCAACCTTTTTTCGGCACTGCGCGCGATATATCTTGCCTGTGGATTTACTCGGAGGAAGCCCTAGATATTTAGCCCTTTCTGTTTTTTTTATTATTATCATTTTTTTTGTCAGGACCACTAGCAAGTAGAGCCCTCAGGCAACATTAAGTCCATTATACTGCACTCGGATAACCTTTTAATTTTCGTTAAATCTACTCGATCTCCGAAGAAATCTGAGGAGATCTTGTGGTGCCAAGGAGCCAAAGTGGTCCCTTCTTAACATATCAATGCCAAAGACCTCAAGGCCGACTCGAGCGAAGACGGGGCAGAGCAACAGAAAGTGGCCCCCCGCCTCATCCTCCTCTCCACATGCTAGGAAAAGTTCACTGTCTGAGATGTCAACCTTCTCCATGTGTTTCGCCCACAGAAAATGGTCCGTCATCAGTTCAACCAGCCGTATGCACTTAATGACAGGAGGATTTGCGACAGTCGGTCGGACATGACAGGTAACATCAGTTTAGACCATCTGTAGGAGGATTTGCGACAGTCGATCGGACATGACAGGTAACATCAGTTTAGACCATCTGTAGCCTTTTTTCAGCCTGCCAAGCTCGCTTGTTGGTTGCATGCTGTAGAATGCTGCAGCAGGGAGTGGCAGAACGGACTCCGGGCCAAAGAAGTTGGCCTCAGAGCCCATCCTAGTTAAGGAGTCAGGGGTATCGTTGTCCGAGATACCCACTTGTCCGGGATCCATGTTAATATCGGTCTATTATGTCTCCCGACATAGTTCAGCCTGGATTTACAGGACTCGACTACCCTTGAAGTGGTTGGATGGCTGTCTAAGGCCATGAGCGCAGCTTGGCTGTCGCTACAGACACATATAAATCTGCCTCTCCATCTGTTTTTCACAACAATGACCATTACTTCTTGAACAGCATACACCTCCGCCTGAAACACAGATGCATACATTCATAAAGCAAAGTGCAGTTTTGTCTCGCTGGATTCTACGTAGACCCCAGAGCCGGACTGGTGCTCGGTCCCGGAGCTATCCGTGAAAATGTGAAAACAGTGTTTGCCGGATTCACTTTCAGAGTTTGTCCACAATTGAGCCTCTGGGAGCACCACACTGTATCTCTTTCCAAGTAAGACTATTGATGGCATGACTCCAGATAGTCTGTTGTTCAATGTCGGACAGGGGCCGTATTAGTTCCGATTGTGTTTCAGCCTGCAGATAGCCTTCAAGGCTTCTCCTTGAATGAAAGCATCAAGTGATGATGGACCAGCCAAAGCATCTAATGCCGGTTCTGAAGTATTCGAAAGTGTTTTTGTTACTCTAAGGGGCTTGTAAGAAAAATGAGAAAAAATGTAAAATGAAAAATGTCTCGTTTGAATTTTAAATAATCGTGAGAAAAATAGTGAGGAATATATTAAAAATTTGTTGCGTGTTTAAAAATCGTATCAGGCAAAGCCTTCTGGTTGTAATCTATCGAAGTTAAGAATTTAATTCCGAAGGATTGAAAAATAAAAGCTGCAGCTAGGAAACGACACCAAAGAAGGTACTCAGAGAGATAATAAACTGGAGTCCCTGCACGGTTCTTTAACAAAACTTCTCTTAGAAATTCCACTTACAAACACAACAAAAACCAATTTCGAACTGATTAAAATCAATTCCAAATGAATTACTACTTTTTCTTGTCTTCTTCTTTGTTCTTTTTTGACACCTCCTAAAATTCCCTCGATGTGCGCTATGAATGGTTCACTGGAGTAGTAATGTTTTTCACTGCAGGCTGCTTGGAATAAAGTCGCACAAGCGCAGGTGCATAACGAGTGGGTATGTATGTATGTGTGTGCATGAATTCGTAAATTACCTTCACTTTAAAGTTTAAACTGACAGGTAATTGCTTTATCGTATGTGGTTTGTTGTTGTTTGTATTATTTAAACACAACTCCGTTATTTTTAAATTAAAATAATTACACGCCTTCCAGCTAATTGAACAGCAAAACGTTTGAGCAACTTTTTAACTTCATTGGATGTGCGCTTTCCTAGCGGGCGTAATTACTCTTGTAACAAATTTAATAATAATTTTTTTAATATTAATAAATGAAAAACATTTCAAGGAAATTCATTCAACAAATTTGTAAATTGGTAATCATCCACCAGCTATTCCTTTATAGTGTTAAGTAAAGTATTTGGTATTTAATTTTTTTTATTCATTAAATGCCCATCAACTCAGCCGCTTAATTTTTAAAATAATTATTTTATTACTTTATTATTTTATTTACTTTCTGGGAGTTATCCATGGAAAGTGTTGATGGTTTTGTTTATTTTTTCAATTACGCAGTTGCGCGTTTATTGTTTATTATGAAGTTCGCACCTACGCATGCGGTTTTGGTACAATTCAGCTGACAATAAATTGGATATTGCGTAATCAAATGCATATACATTCCATCCATTCTAACCACTGCTTGTGGACTCACCAAATTCCAGCAAATTTTGTCCAATACAAGCAAAGAATTTCACTTGAATGTCAGCAAAATTGGCGCTGGAAAAGCACAATTGAATAGCAAAGTAATTTCGTCATGTAAATAAAACTACAGCCTGCATATCATACTCGCACCTAAACATGATGCACAAATGCAGATGTATGTAATTTCTATACCCAATGTATAGT
Source organism: Anastrepha fraterculus (assembly GCA_037575425.1). NCBI lineage: Eukaryota > Metazoa > Arthropoda > Insecta > Diptera > Tephritidae > Anastrepha > Anastrepha fraterculus. The sequence continues at coordinate 5,666 of JAYXIM010004615.1, read as the reverse complement.
ACCGTTGGTCACATTGGAGGTCCTTTTGCCAAAAGGGTGTTTCAGACAGATCACGCGTGACTACTGTCAAACTAAATACATCATTTTGTTCAGTATTCATTGACACTGCATCATGGAGAGACTTAGCCCTCAACACCATTTACTAACCGTTCAAATTGAAACAAACAGGTTCCGGCTTTCGAAGTGTAACCAACTTCACGCCACTCGCGCAGCTAATCCACGGGCATCAACTGTCTGTTATCTGGCTCAATACAGTCCTGAGAATTTTTTACAAGCGCGCGGAAGCATTTTGCCGAGAGTAAACGCGCATAAACAAAATCACTAATGGATTGCAGACGTAATAGTGTGATTGCATTATATTTGGCTGGAAAATCACAACCAGCGATTGTTTGTGAGCTCGAGCACCTTAACGTAAATAAAGTTTTTGCTTATAACACCATTACTCGTTACAATGATACTGGTAGCAGCAGAAATCATAATGGAGGTGGTCATCAAAAGACTGCAACGTCACGTGAAATGAGTCAAGCCTTACAAGATCCAAAAGCGCATAATCTCACACCAAAGCAGCAACAAAGCAAACTTGAGAGAGCGAAGGTGTTGCTTCGCTTGGCCGAAAGCGCTCAATTTTCGAACATTGTGTTTTCTGACGAGAAAATTTTTCTAAGTGAGCAATAGGGTTCACTTAGCCGACCGTTCATACGAGATTTGAGTCATCGATTGGCTACCAGGAGTCAGCACCCACCACAGGTAATGAGTTGGGCCGCTGTAACCGCAGACGGGCGCTCTCCAATCATATTCGTCGAGCCTGGCGTCAAGGTATGTGAATCCGAAATATTATAGGGAAAATATTCTGCAGGTTGCTTTGAAGTCGTAGACAGACAAAAATTTCGATGGCAGACCATGGACCTTTCAACAGGTCTCGTCATCGTCTTAAAAAGCTCGAGTGAACCAAGAATGGCTAATAGGTAAACAACATTTCGAACTTCATAGCGTCCACAAATTAGCTCTCAAATTCACCAGATGGGAATCCGGCGGATTATTCTTTTTGTGCCATTTTAGAGAGAAAAGTCCGAACTAAAAGATTCACTAGTCTTGAGGCGCTGAAAAAACCATTGTCCGCGAGTGGGCCAACATACCTGCAAATCACATTCGGGCAGCTTGGGACTCGTTGCTGAACCGTGTCAATGTCATTGTTGAAACAAAAGGTGTTCATATCGAACAAAAGTAAATCGATTCTTAATTTTGTATTATTTTCACACATTTTTTACTTGGAATTGATCATCGCGCGCTAAGGTCAACTTCTGGTGTACACGACCGTCCTACTGAACGCACTATTCGGCAAACCATCGGCAAAGTTGAGAATAATTTTTCATTATTGGATCATACTCGACCGATTAAGCGACATAAGCGAAAGTTTTGCCAAAGACCCGGAATAATCAATTCGGTGCCGATATGAGCAACTTTGCCTATCTCATGACACTCCTTGCGCGATTTTACGCTAAGATCTTGTTTTGAAAGCCTATAAAATACAGCTAGTCTAAGATTTGAAGCCGGCATAATTTCAGTCGTTGGGCTCTTGAAAAACTCGCCGACGGTCCGCATTTAGGGACTATAATTTTGTTCAGCGATGAGGTCCATTTTTGGCTTCGTGGGAACGTCAATAAGCAAACTTGCCGTATTTGTGCGGAAGATTAACCCGAGCACATTCAAGATTTGCTATTATATCCATTGATAGCAGCCAACTAGTTCTGCCTATAGGCTGGAGGAATCATCGGCTGATATTTCTTCAAATACAAAGCTGGTGCCAATGTAACGGTGAATGACGAACGTTGTCGCGTTATGATAAAAGACATTTTGATGCCGGAAATTGAAGCTTGTGATCTTCACAATATTTGGTTCCAACAAGGCGCCGCTACTGAAACAATGGACTTACTGCATCGTCATTTCGGTGAGCAATTTATCTCACGCCTCGGACCAGTGGATTGGCCACAAAGATCGTGTGATATCAAAACTTTTGAGTTTAATTTGTAGAGTATGTATAGTCTTAAAGCCTTGAGGGTAAATCAGCTTCGATTGAGACATTAAAAGCCAATATTACTAAAGCTATTCACGAGATACCTACCGAAGGTAGTAGCCTGGTCAAATACTTATTTTATATAGATATTTTTTAGGAATTTGTTTTAAAGAAAATAAATCGCGATGGTTTTGATTTTATAGTATGTTATTATTGGCATCAAGTAGTACACAAAATCATTTTTTTTTCCTATGACATATTTTTTTGTAGTAGGGGGCACCAAAGTAAGCGTCTTAAAAAAAGATAGGTGGCTTGTCAACAGGATTTTCGCTCTCCTGGACATCTAAAACGAAAAAGTTATACTGATTATTATTCTATTGGCTTGTCATTCTGGCAAGTGATACTTTCGTTTCAGCCCTAACTTTTCATACCACAGACTGATTTCCACCCGAAAAACAAACCTTTTTTTCAGAAGTCCGCCATTTTGAAATTTTTCCAAAAAATTGTCCAATTCTAGATCTGCCAGAATGACCAGACTACTACCTGAAGTCCTCCAGCAAGTCTTTCAAAATTGTTGCTTATGGATGGCCAGCGCAGTTGCGGCCAACATTTGAAAGAAACTATCTTTAAGAAATTAGTGTCATGAATGGTTCTACACCCAAATAATAAAGATTGACCAATCAATTTGAATTTTCGTTGTTTTACTTCAATTTAAAATCCGATACCCCTTCGACACTTTTACTTGGGAAGTGATGTTATTTTCCTTGTAGCTCTGTCGAGTAAATCAAGAATGGAGGTATGTAATGGAGGTATGTAATTTTTGCGCTAGAACCCATGATTGATGCCTGAGCTACACACGAAGGAACTGTGAAGCATTGAGAAGAAGATATCTCCTCACGGTGCTTATTGCAGCCTATTCGTTAAGTGGTTCCTCACTAACTTTGCTGCTGCTGGGTTGAACCCAAAGTAGTGTTGCGGTTTCAAGTGAGTAATGTAATAATTTATATAATAAAATTATCAAAATCTTTAGTAAAATCCAAGGAGACTAAGTTAAAAAAAAGGACTTTTAGTAAACAATTAAAGTAACTTCTTACCTTTTTGCCGTTTTTTAGAGCTTCTGCAATCGTAATAATTTGACCATCGAGGTATTTATCGTCCAGCTCTACATGAAGCAAAAATATTTAAAACCACGCACAGCGTAAAAAAATCAGCTAATAATGAATGGATTTTGATTTTTCGCCTTTCCACAATCAACTTTATTCACCATCACATGCACTTTTTTACTTTTCAACGCATAGTAACGGGTCTATCGCATGCAATGGGTATAAAAAGCTTGATTCCTTCTCCCCCCCCATAGTTTTGTTGCTACCCATGTGTGCGTAGTCACCATGCCACAACCCATCACCAGAATGCAAAAAATGTGTCGCATTCAACGCGAGCGTCACTGTGGCGGTTTTTGCACGCCACACACTGGCGTTTGTTGTTATGCTCGCACTCTCGCCGTTGCCAATGCTGATGCTATGTCTGTGGCTGTTTACTATTAGTTTAAGCCGCTTGTTGATGCAACATGGATTTTCATTCGCATTCTTTTCATGTTTGCATTGTTTTCTGTTGGTGTTCAGTTGTATTGTGACCAACATTGTTTGATGCATTGGCTTTGTTGTTGGTGACGTATTTTGTGCGCCCAGCAACCGGGCGTCCAAGCAACGTAAAATGCGCAAATCAATTGATGTGGTTTCGGCGCTGACCAATGTGTCTGCTATAGTTTTTGCACGTGGTTATCGCGAATATTTGCTTGATTTTGAAGGGTTCACAATTTTCACCGCACACGTACGTCCATGTGGACACGCGCAAAATGTGTAAATATTCGCAATACATCGAAATATTTGTATGTACGTGGATTATCGCAGATTGCTGATTGCTCACATATTGGCTGACACCACTATTTTGTGACTTTTAGTTCATCTCGTTTAATTGATTGGATTTTTTTCCAAACAAGAGAAAGTTACGTGCATACAGTTAGTTTGAGGCGCAAAAGTTCCATCTAACATTTTTGGTGGCTTAAAAGGGGAAGGAAAGTAATTAATAAAATATAAACTACTGCTGACTTAGGATGAAGATAATAAGCAAGTGATTTCATGCTGTATTCGTAATTGGGCATTTCTATACATATTTTTTTTTGTTGTTACCGATGTGCAGTTGAAAAAATTGTGAAAAATCGTAAATTCAAATCATAGACATAGTCCATTTTTAATAGTCAGAGTTTGCTCAAAATTTTCTTGATGAGTTTTATTAATTTCCATACCTTTTAACTAAAAACAGGAAAAAAGTGAGACTCTTGAACTAAGATTTAAAAAATGGGTATTTTTTTATATAATCTTTAAAGTCGAATAACATTCCAGTCTTAGGCATGATAACATTTAACCAGGTTAATCAGAAGTGAGCTGCGTAAAAACATTCTTAAATACCTAATAATACTTAATAATTCACTCATACATATACACTAAGTGAAATAGCAAACCGCTGGTGAGAACACTGACGAACTAATCACAGTCAGGGCCAAGCAAGTATGTCCCCAAGGGAGTGTTCTTCCTCCACTGTTGTGGTGCTTGGTCGTAGACTGCCTACTAGTGGAGCTGCAGGAACTCGGTTTTCATGACCAAGCATATGCGGACGATGTCTGTGCGCTAACATCGGATAAATCCCTAAAAAGGCTTTGCGCGAAAGTGCAGAGGATTCTGGACAAACTCGATGACTGGTGCATGAGACAAGGTCTTTCCGTCAATCCGAACAAAACAACCATTGTCTTGTTCACGAGAAAACGGAAATTGGCAGGACTTAGTCTTCCCCCACTTTCTTTCAATTTTTCATTGAGGGGGGATTTTTAAGTGGCGGGTTCCAAAGCCAGCACAAAACCAGCTATCCTGGAACGCTTCGCCTTCTCACGTTAGCTCACTCCCGAACGGGTGTTCGAAGCTACGCAGAGGATACTAATCCCGGGAGTTGTGAGCTGCTTGAAGCATATGAAGAAGAATCGTCCTAAAACTCCCACGTGAATGGCGATCAGTAACTTTCCACTTGCGTGGACTTCTGCAAGGCTCTCATCATGCCCGTTCTAACGTATGGCGCAGAAGCTTGGACGATGACAACATCCGATGAAGCGACGCTTGGAGTGTTCGAGAGAAAGATTCTGCGTAAGATTTTTGGACCTTGCACGTTGGCAACGGCGAATATCGCAGACGATGGAACGATGAGCTGTATGAGCTTTACGACGACATAGACATAGCGCAGCGAATAAAGATCCAACGGCTACGTTGGCTGGGTCATGTCGTCCGAATGGATACAAACGCTCCGGCTTTGAAAGTATTCGATGCAGTACCAGCTGGTGGTAGCAGAGGAAGAGGAAGGCCTCCTCTGCGTTGGAAAGATCAGGTGGAGAAGGACTTGGCTTCACTTGGTGTGTCCAACTGGCGCCGGTTAGCACGAGAAAGAAACGACTGGCGCGCTTTGTTAAACTCGGCCAAAATCGCGTAAGCGGTCATCCAGAACTGAAAGGTGTGACACTTGGTCTTTCCGATAAAGTTACATATCTAGAAGTAATATTGGATAAGAAGCTGACTGATTCACTGAAGGTGAATCGCGCGTTAGGGAT
>JAYXIM010004614.1:0-10334 GCA_037575425.1 Anastrepha fraterculus | reverse complement strand
CTCTGTGGGCAAAAAGTAAGGTGAATTTATTTGTCAAACTTCGCGGGATTAAAACTTCGCTCTAGTTATTTTTTTCATGAGTTGGCAGCACTGTTAGTAACATCTGGACCAACTTTCATGTGAATGTCATTATCAGTAATATATTTACGCTTGTGTTTACCAAATGACCAAGAGTGCATTTTTCGATTTTTACAATGTCTGATTTGATTGAGCAGAGAAGTGCCATCAAATTTTGTTTGCGGAATTAAATTTCGGCTGCGGAAACGTTTAGCATGTTGCAGAAGGCATTTGGTGATTCGACCATGTCGCAGAAAAATGTTTATAAGTGGTACAAAGACTTCAAAGAGGGTCGAGAATGTGTTGATGACTTGGAGCGCTCCGGACGACCATCGACGTCAACAGATGACCAACACGTCAATAAAGTGAAGGAGTTAGGGCTCAAAAATCGTCGGTTGACTGTTGAAGACCTTACTGATATGATCGGAATATCAGAAGGATCTGTGAAAACCATTTTGAAAGACCATTTGGGCCTACGAAAAGTCAAATCTCGTTTGGTACCAAAAACTCTCAATTTCTTGGAAAAAAGTCGTCGCGTTAATGTGTGTGAAACAATGCTTTCAGACTATCAAGACAAGTTCAAATGCATCATTACGGGAGATGAGACTTGGATTTATGCTTACGACCCTGAAACAACCGACCAATCAAGCGAATATCGTGCTAAAGGCGAGGTTAGACCGAAAAGAGCACTTCAAAGCCGTTCAAAAATAAAGGTCATGATGACAGTTTTTACGATTTTCGTGGTGTGGTGCACTATGAATTACTTCCACCTGGCCAAACTGTTAATAAGGAATATTATTTGAGCGTTATGCGTCGTTTACGTGAAGCAATTCGTCTAAAAAGACCAGAATTATGGGCCAACAACTCTTGGTTTTTGCATCACGATAATGCAAAAATTCCACGTATATCGTTCCGCAACCACCGTATTCGCCTGATTTGGCTCCGTGTGACTTCTGGCTATTCCCAAAACTCAAGAGACCACTCCGGGGAACGCGTTTCGAGTCGATTGAGGAGATAAAAGCTGAATCGAAGAAGGTGCTGATGGCTATACCGGAAATGGACTATTTGGCATGTTTCGGGGATTGGAAAATTCGTTGGCATAAGTGTATTTCATCGAGAGGGGATTATTTTGTATAGGATGAAATTGATTTACAAGAATAAATAAAGATTTTTCATTTTACAACCAAATTCACCTTACTTTTTGCCCACAGTAGTAGATAGAGGAAAGGATAGAAAGCTTTTGAACAATTTTCCTATTGTAGCCTCGTTGTAATTTCTTCTATCATAATCGTAATCACATAACGTTTTTATGTAACAGCATAAACAAATCAATAACCTCAATTGGCAAAAATTTGATTAAATTTGTACGCCTGAGGTCATCGAGTATAGGTATCTACTTTTCATCGTAAAAAAATCTCATCTCTTCCACGTTTTAGTAACTGTTCACATGTGAAAGGAACTCCCTTTGACACTTATTGGCTTTAATTGATGAAGAGCTTCAATCAGTACCAATAAGCCAAATCCACTCATCTAACACCCCTCTCCCTTTGGGCCCAACCTGTCGAAACAGCAAGTTTCCTGGGCCTACCGTTAGATGAGCTAGACGAAGACGACCGGTGATTATACTACACTGACAGGGCAAAGTTACTGCTACAACAACAACAAGTACCAATAAGCAATGCTTACATATCACCAGCGCACCACGAAATAAAACCATTTACGACAGGAGGAAAGCTTGTTCCGTCGTGCAGGATGCAGCTGTAAGACTAAAATTGCATAGCAAGCGTTCTAGATGTTATGGCTTTCAGCGCTTTATTCAGCTAAGATTTGTCAGCTATAAGTTTTCCAGCTGAATAAGGCTCCAAAAGCCTTAGCAGGGCTTGGAATGTCTGCTATGTAGTTCTAGCTTTAGAGTCTTGAAACCTTTTAAATTAGTTGCATTTTTCCAACACCCATGGAAATTAGAGAAAATTCTGTAGATATTCTTAAAAAATTATCAGGTGCTGGAAATAAATCGGTTTCCAAACAAATCAAACTTTTTTTTTCTGGAATAAATGTGAAAACGTGTCTCAGTCAAAATTAAAAATTGTGGGACTGAGTGCGGTTTTGGTTCGTCGAGAAAGAGCTTTCAATGGCCCAAATAGTACAAATTAGAACCAATTGGAAATCAAGTGTCAGAATAGCCAACCCTTGTGAACAAAAATTGAAGGTTAGGTTAAGTTATTAATAAACATATTTCGAGAGATGAAGTAGTTTCACCACATTGGGAATTAAAGAAGGCAGCTTGAGCTTAAACAAGTGGTATCATAATGGGGATCCAGGTCTGAGTAGGTTCCTCTACACACTCATTGAGAGTGGCGATCATCGTAATTTATCCTGGCCCAGTTCGGCAGCCGTACCCGAATGTGTTAGTGAGTGACTACAACTCGGAAGTGTAAACACCAAGTAATAGAAAAAGTTGTTTCTGAAGTTTATTCTAAGTTTCTAGTTGCTTCTCGGCAGGTAATAGAAAATCTCCGAGTTTATTTCTGTCATCAAAAATCTCCTCATAAAAAGCATCTGCCGTTCGTAGGCGACATAAAACTGCAGGTCTCTTCATTTTTGTTAAAAAACGTCAAGACGCACAGGAAGAGGAGGAACAGCCCGGCCCAACCACCCAACAAACGGTGTAAGCGCCAATTATTTGTATAGATTTATTTCATTGCAAATTTACTTCCATATTCTTATAATGCGTTAAACAATTTTGTTTTGCTTTTATTTTTTTTTATACTATTTTGTTTACGATTAGCCAAAAACTGATTTACAAATTAATTGAAAAAAAAAAACTTCAGCCCCATCTTTTCACGCTTGGAATCCATAAAAGAATATGCACAGGCAGAGTTGCGCGCTGGAATCAATACTCACTCATACACACACAAGAATTTATATTGCATTACAAAATCCGTAAATATGCTAAAAGAAATATACTTACACATAAACACACATACATAAAAGTGCATGTAAATGGAAATAGAGATTTTTTTACCGCGCTAAGGGTTAAAAGAACACAAAATCAAGAAAACATTTAACTTATAGCAGATATTTTGGCACAGCCCGTCCCCTCAATGACACATACATGCATATGCATATGAATATAAAATAATACATTTTTTACTAAATTCTTTGTCGCCAGTTAAAATAAAGTTTCACACTAAAATACAATAATAACAAACAAAACTAAAAGCAGTAAACCACAAAAAAAAAATAAAAATAAAAAAATAATTAAAAAAAATAAAAAAAGAATTAAAAAAACACAAATTCCTAATTTAAATGTCCCTACTTTTTTCGTCACCGGTGTCAACGGTATGTAATATTTCTGTTTTCATAAAAATACGTAAGCATTACTTACACATGATATATATACATACACATATATATATATATTATAATAAAATAATTATGAAGTGTAATACATAAAATTAATTATAATTTAATTATATAAATAATTAACACAAAATATACAATGATAAATGATAAATAGAAGACAACACGACTACAATGAAATAAAATAAAAATAAAAAAAAATCCAAACTAACCTTATTACCACAAACACAAGAGGAAATAAAATGAAAAGAAATAAAAATTTAAGTGGAAAAGAAATTTAGAAAATAAATTGAAGAAAAAAAAACAAAAATAATTGCAAAAATTACAAAAACATGCATTTTTCTTTCACAAAGACTATAGAAGATGCACGAAGTGTCTTCAAAACATAAGGTCAATTTTCATTTTTCTAAAGAAATATTTATTTACTCATCAATTTCTATTTAACCTCCTTCGAAGTAGTTCCCCTCAGATATACAGTCTGTGTCAGAAAAAAAGATCCGCGTTTATTCATCTTCATCTATATATATAATCTATAATCTATCTATAATCTATATATATAAAAATGAAATGATGTTCGTTTGTACGCATTTTTTTGGGCCGATACGAGGCCAATTTTATTCGTTCTTTTTTCATATTATAGGGATCCACTAGGGGAAGGTTTTTAGCAAAAAAAAATTTCTTTTAAATATTTTCTTCATATAAAAAAAAAGAAAAAATCAAAATATTGTACAAAACAAAACTTGCTCGATTCTTAGATTAAAGTAAGTTTCGAATCGACATTCATTTTATGTGTACAACTTTTTTTGGATTTTTCGTTATTGTATACAGAAATTTCAAATGATTCGAATGAAATTTTTTTTTTTTTTTTTTATGTTCTTCCATAAAATATTACACCTGTCGTTATACAATAAGTAATTTGATTTACAAAAAGATGGAATGAGAGTGATATTGAAGGGCCAATGCCCCCAAGCTCATTTAGAAGAAATATATATGTACATATTATTTAAAAACAAGTGGTTAACAAACAATGGCATATACGATTAGTTGACAATTGATTACAAGGATTTTGCAAGATCTGTTGGTGTTTGACGGTTAAGCCGACTTTGGGTAGATTTTTCTTTATTTGGTAGTCTTCTCATCATAGGATTTGTATGCGTTAATAGTCTATTTATGTGTCTTCTGCTAGCGCTTTGTATTGTTTCATCAATAGTATCGATGTCAAGGTCGCGATGAATATCTGCGTTAGGTATGTACCAAGGTGCATTAGTTAAGGTCCTAAGTATTTATGAAAATAATGTTTCAATTCAATTGAGCAATGCTTTCTTTGACCAATTCTATATGGAAATGAATGCGTTTGCAAACGATGTTTTCGGCTATGAACAAATGTTGGAATCGAATGAAAAAGGAAAGAAACGCGAAATGATAAAAAAAATTCTTGGAAAATTTAAAATGAATGGTGCTTCATTGGAAAAATTCAAAGGTAATAAGAACATACACAAGATAAAGTTAGAATTCGAATTTTTAGATTTATTTTGTTTATTTCTCATTTTTTCAGAAGTACACCACACAACAACTCATTCCAACTCTGATTTTGAAATCCTGTTGGAATTGGTGATCGATAATTTTGTCACTATAATGGTCAATGGAAATTTGCGTGTATCAGACCCTGCATATTATTTACCATATCAACTTTTTATGGAACATATAGACCAAATGAACACAAAAAAATAATTTAGTTTTGTTTTGATTTTTTGCAACATTTTGGTTTTCAGTTAATACAATAAAAACAATACTGTTTTTTCGTGAACACAAAATTCTAAATTTATTACGTTGTTTGTTTAGAATTTTTTTAGAAAAAAAGTAAATTTTTTGGTTTTGAGGAAATTTGTTTATTGTTGCTATTTGTGAAAGCGTAGATATTTGTAAGTATTTGACTATAATCCTAAAAGTTAATGGAATACCACTATGACACATAGAAAACATTTTTTCAAAGGGGTGTTTTTCGAAAATTATAAAAAAAATTGTTTTCAAAAATTTTGAAGAAATAAAGTAAAATAAAAAAATTTCGAAAGCATGAAATTTTTTCAAAACCAAATTTTCCTCAAAACGATAAAAGAAATTTCTTCGAAGAGGTGTTTTTCTAAAATTACAAAAAAAACAAATTTCAAAAATTTTAAACAAATAAAATAAAATAAAACTTTTTCAAGGGTATGAAATTTTTTTCAAAACAAAATTTTCTGAAAACCAAACAAAATTTAAAAAAAAAATGGTGTTTTCAAAGCATTTCATATTCCACTATTAATAGAGAATACATTTTTTCGAGGGGGTGTTTTTCAAAGCGGAAAAAAAATCTTTTTTAACAAATCAATTTAAACTTTTACAAAAGTATGAAATTTTTTCAAGAACAAAATTTTCTCAAAAACGTTAAATTAAAAAAAAATAGTTTTTTCAAAATATTTAATTTTCAGCAATTAACTGAGAAGAAATTTGTTAGAGCGAAGTGTTTTTCAAAACTTCAAAAAACACTTTTTAACCAAAAAAAATAAACCTTTTTTCAAAAACAACAGGAATGATAACATTGCCTAACAATTTCTGCACTTTTGCACAGTCTAAAGAGGCATTGATACAGAGTGTATTTCCAAACATAGTTCAACATTACAAAAACCATGATTGACTCAGCGAAAGAGCAATTTTAGCTGGGAAAAATAAGGACGTCAATGATATAAATTCAGCTATTTTAGATCAAATACCTGGTGACATAGTTGCGTATAAGTCAATGGACACTATTACTGATCAAGATGAGGTCGTAAATTATCCAACTGAATTCTTAAACTCACTCGATTTGCCAGGCTTACCACCTCATAATTTACGATTAAAAATTGGAGCACCCATTATTATGCTGCGCAATAGTAATGTGCCCCGACTTTGCAACGGTACCAGACTCGCTGTGAAGAAGCTAATGGGTAACGTTATCGAAGCAACAATTTTGAAAGGGAAGTACAAAGGAGAAGAGATTTTGATACCCTGAATTCCACTGATTCCGGCGGATGTACCATTCGATTTCAAACGTTTGCAGTTCCCTATTCGCCTTGCCTTCGCTATGAGAATTAATAAGGCGCAAGGACAGTCTCTACAAATGTGCGGTATTAATTTAGAATACCCAATTTTCTCATGGACAATTGTATGTAGCTTGCTCACGAGTTGGCAAACCATCGTCATTATTCACGCGAAAGATGAAAAAACCAAAAACGTTGTCTACCAAAAAGTGTTACAATAAAGTTCGAATGAAATTGTATCAAAGAATTTGCTTTGTTTCGTATTAATTTTATTCTCTTTCAGCAAATCATTGAATTTATCGTCTAGCGAAGCGGGCGAGGGTACGCTAGTGCATTATAAAAGATAAAGGGTTTTCCAATAAGAGGAGAGGTGTTATTCCCGTAAAAGATCAATGGTTTCGTTGCTTATGTGGCACGTAGTGCTGTCTTGTTGAAAATAAACGTTGTCCAGATTAATACCATCCACTTCCGGTCATAAAAAATCGTTAATCATCTCTCGATAGCGCAATCCATTCACCGTAACTGTTATTCAAACTTAATTTTAGAAAAAGTAAGGTCCAATGACTCCGCCGGACCATAAACCGCACCAAACAGTCACACGTTGAAGATAGAGAGGCTTTTCAATAATAACTCTTGGATTTTGTGAGCCCCAGATCCGACAATTTGGCTTGTTGACGAAGCCACCGAGGTGGAAATGAGCCTCATCACTCAAGATGATTTTACGATGGAGATCCGTGTCATTTTCATGCATTTCAACGACTCAATCAGCAAAGACACGACGTTGTTGATGATCGACCGGTTTGAGATCTTGTGTTAACTGGATAATATATATAAGCCTTAAGACCCAAATCTTTATGCAAAATACGGTGTAATGACGGTTGTGGAATGCCTAATTCCATAGAACGACGAGGAATGGACAAACCTGGGTTTTCTTAAACACTTTCGGCTACAACAGCAATATTTTCGACTGTTCTTGAGCGATGTGCACGGATTTTATTTTTCACATCACTAACTTGTCTCAACAACTCGACTTTTTTACTAAATTCTGTATTGCGGTCCGACAAGGTGCTTCACGATGACCCAAAACGTAATTGCAAAAGCACCAGCCTTTCCGCTATATGCAAGCATCATGAACATCGGTTGGCAAACAACAAAGCTGTGAGATCCCCTTAGAAAAATGTCTGTAACTCCCTTATCTCTGCTCTGATTGGCGTGAACCTTTGACACATTACCTTCCAGTAATAGTGTTCTAACCCACTCATCTTTGCTCTGATTGGCGTGAAAAGTCGGCACGCAAGTGCTGAAGCGTCAGCCTTTTCAAATATACAAGAATCATGAAAATTGGTTGGCAAACAACAAAGCTGTGAGATCCCCTTGGAAAAATGGGAATCGAAATCCATAGAAATTTGGAACATATCTTTTTAAATACATTATGTACAGAGTGAGGTAGGACTTGGTTCACGATTGGTTAATCAAAAAAACTTTTATAACTTTAAAGCGACAACTTCTTGATGTGATTTTGAAATTTTTGGTAGGGGTAATTTGGCTGTTCGTTAACAGCATGTTGTTTATATTAGCTCCGTGGTATGAGCATAATCAGTGACTTGTAAAGATTGTATTTGTAGATTGGTTGCCCAAGAGACAAGTGCGTGGCGGAGTCAAATATGTAAATAGCGCATGTGCGTAAACAGGGTCCGGCACTCGAAGTGTAACCAATTAAAAGGCTTTGCTACGTCGAGATAAGTTGCGACACAGGAGTTTCATTTATGATTTTGTTAGTTACTCAGTGCACTTCTTGAATGGTCGAATGTTTATGTCGGAATCCAAACTGGTGGGAGGGAATTATGTTCTTCGCTTGATGGGGGCAAGACGATCATGGATCACGTTTTCAAATAGTTTTGAGAGAATTAGTAAAAGGCTTATAGGTCTATGTGATGACGGTTTACTGACGTCTTCATTTGGTTTCGGCAATGATTTCTGAAGCTTTCTATGGAAGTAGGAAATATTTTAGTCTAATGGATGAGTTAAAGATGTTTCTTAAGTATATTATTTCATCGTCATGTAGCTCTTTTAATATTTGTCCATTGCTTTTGTCAGGGAGATATTCGAATTTCGCCCGGAGTTACTCTCTTGGTTAGTCTGCTAGCTGTGTCAGATGTAGCAGGCAGGTTATAAACTTGAGAGTCTTTTTGATTTGTGAATGTATTTTTGAAGTGTCTGCGAGCGTACTAGCTTTTTCTAGTGGCGTTTTGGCCCATATGTTGTTTTCATTTAAAATTGCATGTTGGTGAGGTGGTGTTTTATGGATCTTGGATGTTGTCCGCCAGAGTGAGTAATTGCTGTTTTTGTTGGATATAGGTTGAACAAAAGGCTCTCATTTTTTGTCCTCGAAGTTCTTCAGCATTTTTTAATGTCCTTTGTCATCTTAAGTTGTGCTTTATCTGCGGGAATGTGTTGTTGTTTGCCACTCTTTCCTTAGTCTTCTTTTCGATTTTATTGCCTGTCTTATGGAGTTTGGGATGTCATGTTTCTTATTTTTAGTCTTGATTAATGTCGTCGACTTAGATTTAGAGGGCCCCATACGTAAATGAATGTATTAATTAAATATTTACGTACTATCAGTGAACAAAAAATAATGCCTTCGAAATGTTCCCTAGTATCGAAATGTCCGTAAAACAGTGCAGAGCCAATGCACTTAGAGAGAATTCACTGCAATCAGCTCTGTTAAGAATTTTTCCGCTGTCGAGCTGGACGAGATGAAAGAATCTTCGCGGTTACACTTCATTTTTGACAATTCACACTTTTCGTAGCCCGTGCGCCTTCTCTAGGCCATTAACGTTCTCTGCAAAAATAACGCTACACGAAGCAAGTGCGTTGTCGAGTCACGTTTGCTTAAGTACTGCGCAAACGTGCAGTAAACGTACTTATAAAGGGTCTTTTTTTTAGAGGTTAGGTTTTCAAGTTGGCACTACTTTTTTCGTAGATGGTATTTTTGACAGCTGTCACTTGATTTATACTCAGTTTGGTTTGCCATTTCATAATGAATAGACTTACACCTGAACAACGTTTGCAAATCGTGCAAATTTATTACGAAAATAATGGTTCGGTTCGCGCGGTTCGAAAATAATAGTTTTTGTTCAGCGATGAAGCTCACTTTTGGTTGAATGGGTATGTCAATAAGCAAAATTGTCGCATTTGGAGTGAACATAATCCACAAGCCATTGCTGAGACGCCGTTACATCCTCAAAAAGTCACTGTTTGGTGTGCTCTTTGGGCAGAGGGAATCATTGGTCCATATTTCTTTAAAAATTAAGCCGGCCATAATGTTACAGTCAATGGAGAGCGCTATAGAGCCATGATTAATGACTTTTTCGTGCCTGAATTGGACGATGTTGATGTGGACGACCTTTGGTTCCAACAAGACGGCGCTACATGCCATACAGCCAACGCAACAATCGATTTATTGAAGGAAACTTTTGGTGAGCGCATTATCTCGCGCCGTGGACCTGTGGCCTGGCCTCCAAGATCGTACGATATAACACCGCTGGACTATTTCTTGTGGGGCTATGTGAAGTCGCTTGTCTACGCAGATAAGCCCGAGACGATTGACGTCTTGGAAGAGAATATTCGGCGCGTTATTGCTCACATACGGCCCCAATTGCTGGAATTTATTCGAGCCAGCCGCGGCACGCCCGAAATCATTTTTAAAACATAATGGTAAACCCTTATCTTTATACAATAATAAAGCTAAATTCTTGGCTATAACATTAAATTATATACGTTTTATTTCATCTTGAAAACCTAACCTCTAAAAAAAATACCCTTTACACCCTTTACAATATGTTGTATGTACGAAGA
>JAYXIM010004613.1:0-10356 GCA_037575425.1 Anastrepha fraterculus | reverse complement strand
TATATTTATATTTAAAAAGTGTCTTAAGTAGGCTCAAAACGTTTAGAGAAGGAGTTCCTTTACCATTTGGAATATTTTTATTTTTATTTTATTCAAAAAGTTCTCAAGTATGCTCAACATGTTTAAGAAGGGGGCTGTATTTAGAGAAGGAGGTCCTTTGCCACTTGGCATATTTTTTTTTTTCTTGTTTCAAAAAGTCCTCTCAAAATGTTTAAGAAACCCAACCCAACGACAGCCTGCCCTCCGAAAGCTTGTAAGCAATTATGAGTATTTTTTAGAAGGAGTAGATGAAGAATAAAAAGTTTCATAAGCGCTACACTTTCTACTTACTAAACTTCACCCTTCCTCACATTTTTCTCCATCCCACTGCAGCAATCAATTGGCAGGCATTTGTTTTCAATTTCATGGCTACATTCCACTGCCACTTCCTACGCTCGCATGCCTTCTGTCACTGGCGCTTTTATTAATCCCTGGTGTCAGTGTTAAAAAGCTTTTGCCACCAACGCGCAACACTTTATTGCCCGAAGATATATTGGAAATGTATAAATGGTACATAAGTTCCAGCTGTTCATGCTCATGTTGCATGCATATGAAATTGAATATATCTTCCTTTTCATTTTGCCTGCTTATCTCAACGCCAACAACGCACAGCATAAATCATAAATAGCCAGCTGATATTGGAGAACCTGTGTCGGCGTCGGGAAGTATGCAGATATGTGGCTTGTTGTGCGTTTGAATTGAAGGAAGCACCTAGTACGGCATGTACCTAGTTGCAACATTGCTGCAAGCAAGTGAAAGCAAGCTGACGCATGCCACGAACTGCGCCGTTCGACAAAAAAACGAATGGTTGAGTGTGGAAAAAAAAGACATTTGTTGAGGAAAACGAAAAACAAATTCAAGTGCGAAGGTAAGAATATGTAAATTAAAGATTGTGAATTGCGAATCGAAAAGCTGGCCGACGGCGGTGCGTTAAGCCAAAGCAAAGCTGAGCAAGGCAAGGCAAAGGGACGGAACATTTTATGCGAAACTTAAGAGCGAAACATTGCTGTAGCTGCAGACTGTGCGCAAAGACGTTGTAAAAAAGGAAAAGTAACAGAAAAAACTCGTAAACAAAAACAACTAGCAACAACAAATCCCAAATATCAACAACAGCTGCTGCTTTAATGTAATCAACACCGTCGCAGCCTGCATAGACGAAGCAAACGACGGCAATAACAAGCTTAGCGTGCACCAGCCAACCGCCGTAATATGGCATTACGGAAGCAGTGTGAGGGGCGGCGGCACCAACATGCAGCGGCTGTGTGCAACACGAAACTCAGCAACAAGCAAAGCTGCACTAAAGAAACCTCATAGAAAATGGCTGTGTGAGCAGAGAGTCTCGTACGGTGAGGGTGCGATGAAGAAATGAAGGCGGAAAAGTCAGCCACCGCTGGTGTTGGAATGGCGGAAGGAAACTTGATAGGGATAAGCTTAGAGCGCCAACAACAACAATAATGCGTGAGATCAAGTGGTGTAAAAAGTCCGTGAGTGTGCAATACAACAACGGCAATATAAAGGAAGCGTAGACACATTAACGGTGATAACAATAAAAGAAGAGCGCATTAAAACTGGCGTTGTAATGAAAATAAATCATATCTAAGTATACGAGGGGCATAAAGCAAAGGGAAAGAGTGATAAGAAATTTTTTTTGTTTGTTTTTTTTTGCAGCAATTCGGTCCCTCTACACCAGCTGAGAGATGTAAGTACGGCATACAGTATGAGCCAAAAGTTGAAGACGGCATTTTAATTATATTTTTTGCTTTAAAATGCAGCTGGATTGCTTTTAAATACGATTTAGTTCTTTGCGAAATGGAATTTATGAAAATTTCAGCAATTTTTGGGGCCCTTACTTTTTCCCATGAGTCAAACATTGACTTAGTTGAGAAAACCGTGCGCCAACCCAAAAATTTTAATTTAAAGAAATACAAAATAATACTAAGCTCAGAGCTTCCTAGTGGCCATTCCAGAGCTGTAAGAGTGTGACTTCCGCTATTAGATTGCAGTGCCTTAAAAAGGCATTTCCTCTTCAGATAGCTAAGTTTTCTTGTGAATGGTTATTGTCCACAATTTGACAATAACTTTTTTTTTTATTTGTTTTTTTTTTTTTTGTCGAAACCAACTAGCAGGCACAGCACTCAGACAGCAATAAGTCCATTGTACTGCACTCGGGCTCCCGTTTTAATTTTCTTTAAATCTAACCGACCTCCGAGGAAATCAGAATAGATCTTGTGGTGTCAAGGAGCCAAGGTGGTGGCTTCTTCTCGCCTGATTCGAGCGTAAACCGGGCAGACGCAGAGAAAGTGGTCCGCCGTCTCGACCTTCTCTCCACATGCTGGGCAGAGCGCACTATCTGCGATGCCTACCGTTTAATGTACTTTGCCCATAGAAAGTAAGCCCAAAGAAAGCGGCCCGTCATTAGAACAACCAGCTGCCTATAGTTCCTTCTGCTTAGTCACAGAAGAAGGATCTGTGACTGTCGATCGGACGTGACAGGTAACATCAGGTTTGCCCATCTGCAAACTCTCTCAGCCTGCTAAGGGGTTGACTTACTCTGCTTGAGTACAGTGACTTGGAAAGGCATTTTCTCTTCTGTAAGCGCCAAACAAGAACGTTTGATGAGCTTCGACGCAGACTTTTTTGTAAATCAAAGCATCAACAATTTTACACAGTGCTAGTGTGTGACGGCGCCTTGCTTGATCATTCTGACATTTTCGATTTTAACCTCGTCTGACCAAAAAAAATTAAAGAGATTCCTATGTGTACTGATTTTCTTCCCACATCGAGCCGATTTTTAGCAAACCCCGTCTTTGATTGTAGTAAAAGATGCGATTACTTTACCAAACTTCTGAAATTGGACATGCACTTCCCATTCTACTAAACATTTTGCCTATTAACGCGATCACCCTGTGTCATTGTACCACGCCGTGGCGGCAGATCGGGTTGAAGATCAAATGCATAGGAAAAATTTGTCTCCTCTAAGACGTAATGAAAACAGCCAAGCTTTCATTTGAAATTAAAAAATATTAAAAAAATGATAAAATCTTCGGAGTTTGAAAAATATAAAAAAAATGATTTTTATCAAAAAAAAAAAAAGTTCAAACTTTTCGTTTATTAAGGGGTTATATTCGTCCAGAATTTTCAGTAAATGGATGTTTTTTTACAGATTATTACTCTTTATAGTTTTAGGCGTATTTCTGCAGTAGTCGGTTGTAAAAATTTCCCATAGATATAAAGTTACGGTAGAAAATGTATTATTAGCACAGGTGAGCCAACCTACTGGCCAACAGATACGAAAAAACAACCGGACTTAATTGACTTTTGCATAATTAAAAATATGCCATATGAACATCTGACAATAAAATCATGTTTAGAGCTATCTTCAGACCATTCACCATTAATTATGACCTTACTTGGACCTATTGAAATAAAACAATCTCTGGGCCTATATAATTCTAGCACGAATTGGACTAATGCTTGCCAAATATTAGAGCAAAAACTCAAAATAAATATATCACTGAAAACTCAAGACGAAATTGACGCCGCTATTGTATATTTCAATGATAGCGTAATACAAGCAGTTGCTTCCTCTACACCAACACCGAAAATGACAAATAAAGAAAATATCCCAACTTACATTAAAGAGAAAATCGGCGAAAAAAGAAAACTCCGCAAAACATGGCAAACGACCAGACATCCAGCAGATAAGACCAAACTTAATAAAGCGACAAATGAGCTAAAAGCATTACTTACAAAACACAAGGAGAGTAAACTTCGAAATTATATGGCAAACCTGGGAACAGCAGCATCTACAAATTACTCCTTATGGAAAGCAACAAAACACATTAATGGAGCTATAATACATAAACCTCCCATCAAAACAGAAGCCGGCACATGGGCAAAAACAAGCAAAGAAAAAGCCGACACCCTAGCCAGACACTTCTTAGACACATTTACAAGCGAAATGGATAATCAAAACATTAGCATTAAATCTGACAACATAACAAACGTTCCGCAAATCAAAACAAAAAAGACCACCATAAGCGAAATTAAAAATCAAATAAAACAGCTAAGCGATAAAAAAGCTCCAGGATATGATTTAATAAATGGAAAAATTTTAAAAAAGTTACCTGAAACAGCATTGCAATTCATAAGAAATATATTCAATTGCATGTTAGAGACTAAATACTTCTCACGACTATGGAAAATTGCTCAAATTACCGCCATACCCAAACCAGGAAAAGATGCCACCAAAACTGCCTCATATCGACCCATCAGCCTATTGCCAATTCTTTCAAAAGTGTTTGAAAAAATATTGTTCGACCGACTAGAACCAATTTTGACAGCAAAAAAAGTGATACCAAGCCATCAATTCGGATTTAGACGGCAATACTCAACAGTCCAACAAATCCACAGGGTTACTAACAAAATACTTAACGATATGAATGACAAAAAATATTGTGTAGCTGTATACCTGTACATTGCAAAAGCCTTTGACAAAGTTTGGCATAAAGGACTTTTGCATAAGCTCAAACGAATCTTTCCACAAAACTACTTTGAACTTTTGAAGAGCTACATAACTGATCGAAAATTTTATATAAGATATGAAGACGAATATTCCGATATTCTACCAATGACAGCTGGAGTACCGCAAGGCAGTGTATTAGGTCCTCTCTTATATCTAATATACACCGCAGATGTGCCAACTCCGGCAACAGATAATACAATGATAGCAACGTTCGCGGATGATACTGTATTAATGGCATCAAACAATGACGAAAAACTGGCGACTTTTACACTTCAAAAATTAATAAACAATACAGTAAATTGGTTTGACGAATGGGGTATAGAAGTTAATAAAGACAAAACTATCCAAGTTATATATACAAACAAAAAGACATCAAAATATAATCTAACCCTAAAAAACAACAAAATAAAAATCTGCCCAGCAGCAAAATATCTTGGAATAACTATTGACGAAAAACTAACATGGAAGCAGCATATCATTAACAAAAGAAATCAAATCAAGTACCGGCAATTAAGTTGGCTAATAGGACGAGCATCAAAACTATCACTGTATAATAAGGTTACTATATACAAAACAATTATTACTCCTATCTGGAAATACGGAATAGAAATATGGGGAACGGCTAAAAACACAAATATTCAGCTCATACAGCGAACACAATCCAAAATATTACGAAATATAACAAATGCTGGTTGGTTTATTCCCAATGAAGCCATACATCGTGAATTAAATGTAGATACTATCCAAGAAACAATCACAAAATGTAGCACTAAGCATATACAGCGACTGTCAGTCCACCAAAACGAAGAAATGCGTAAAATTGCACCGGCAGAAAATACCAAACGAAGATTAAAGCGACTCACACCGACTGATCTAACTATAAGATTTACAGTGTAATCACAAAAAACAATAATAATAATAACAGATTCTTCTTACATTGGTAAAAGAACTTAATAGACCCTAATTGTACAAAAATTACATATTGTTAATATATAACAGACTGTAATAAATAAAGGGAGATATAAAAAAAAAAAAAAAAAAATGTAACTGCCCGCCGAGAGTTGGATGCGCACAGGTAGCTGTCCTTCGTTTGATTAATTAAATTAAATTAAATTAATAAAAAAATTAATTTTAACTTCTTGCTTTAAATGCGCGTGACCTCGAGCGTAATGCATTTGAAAGTTTAAACTCGTTTTTCTTGAAACTACTTTTTCCGGCACCGACTACGTGATAACTGATACATGCATATGTTCATATATAAACGGGTGCGTTTTTGGCCGAGCTCCTCCTCCTGCTATTTTTGGCGGGCATCTTTATGTTGTTCCGCAAATGGAGGGACCTACAGTTTCAAGCCGACTCCGAACGGCAGCTATTTTTATGAGGAGCTTTTTCATGGCAGAAATACACTCGGAGGTTTGCCATTGCCTGCCGAGGGGCGACCGCTTTTAGAAAAAAGTTTATCTCAATTTTGGTGTTTTCGCCGAGATTCGAACCAACGTTCACTCTGTGAATTCCGAATGATTGTCATGGACCAATTCGGCTACTGACACAGTTGGTAATATTTTCTAATACGGCTTTTTTTCAATATTCGAAAGTGTTTTCTGTAGGTCTGTCGAGCCCGACTTTTGATATTTTTGTTAGAAATTTTTATAAATATAATTAAACTGTGACATTTATGACGTAAAACGCATACTTTTTTTTTAAATGCCGTCAATTGCAAAATTTTTCGAAATTCAAAAGTCCGGCTCGACAGGCTATAGCTACCACTTTATTTAACGAAAATTTTTTTACATTTTACAGATCCAGCAACATTTTAAAGAGAAATGATGCAGACCGTGGCGCAACTTTGTTTCATTCTCACATGATTTTTTGTATACTAATTTTTCTAAAGAAAAATTAAAATACATTTTTTTGTTAAGTTGAAGTACTAATAAAAACGCTATAAAATTTTTGTATATTTATTTATTTTCAAATCCTTTCTAAAAACAGTTTTTCGTTAAGCGCATTTTTGGCGCTGCTGGACGTATGTAGCCCCTTAATATTTTTATTAGAAATTATTTTTTATTGAAAATATTTAATTTTTCTTCGTTTACTACCAAATTTGTTTGACTTGCAATAAAAGAAATATATGCACCAAAAACTCTAAATTTTGAATGCCTATCCCTCGGTAATCGCGCAATATTTCCTTTCTCCATTTGGCATGGTTTAGGCTACTGAATAGTATACCGCCTTTTTCAAATTTAAACACAATCGAGGTGATAAAATTTTTGGGTGGGTAAACTGCAAGAAGGACAAAAACAAGAATTCGTCCATCAGAGGAGTTGTGCAATGTTGCCAACCCTTTGCTTTTCGCAATAAATTTAGTGCTTTTTTACGCCCAAAAAGCGAAAATTTCTGAGTTAATTGTTTGTTTTTTTTTCTGTTTTTAAATTTAAAGCTACCAAAATTGTAAGTTAAAAAAATTTTTATAATTTAAAAACAGGCTAAAAAAGACCAACACTCTTGCGCTCAAAGCTTATGCTGAGAATATTTCAGTGCTATTAAAAATTTATTGATTCTTATAAAATTTGATGGTTTGAAATTGCAAATCTCTTTTTTCGCTCCTTTTGAGTCTATGCAAAAAAATTTGGATATTCTTCACTCAACTCTTCCCAATATTTAAAATCTTTTTTTCATACATTTTAAAAACCATTTGCATTCATAGGGTTGCCCATATTCGACGGACCCATCTGGCAACCTTGTATCTTGTGACAGAGACGTCAGATCGCTTAATGACATACCGCGTTGGAAGCGTCCATCCAAGCAGATTTTTAATATGGAAAGTACACGTTACGCGAGCGCTCCCAAATTGTTAAAATTTACATTCAACAAATGAAGTCAATTGTGAAAACTTAACGTGCGTATAAAAAATTAAATAATGTGAAAAGTGCGCCTTCTAAGAACACCATTCAAAGTTTGTACCAACGGTTTTGGACTGGTGATGCTCTTTCTAATCCAAAGAGGTCAAATCAAAACCGACCAAGGCGATCGGATGAGAATATTGCTCTTGTACGGGCCAGTGTTGAGACGTCGCCAAGTGCATCCCAAAATCGCCGTTCTCAGCAGTTGGGCATTGCTCGGACCACTTTACAACGGATTATCCACACTGATTTGCATTTATTCCCGTATAAGATTCAACTGACGCAAAGATTGTTGCCTGCGGACAAGCCTCGTCGATTGGAATGGGCCCAAAGAGTCATCGAAATGGCTGAAGATGACGAGCAATTTTGGAAGAAAATCATCATGTCCGATAAGGCTCATTTCTTATTGAATGGTTACCGTTACAAGCAAAATTGCCGTATTTACGCCACTCAAAATCCTCACGAAATTCAAGAGGTACCTCTCTACGACGAAAGAGTCACTGTTTGGTGCGGCGTTAGTGCGAAAACGATTATTGCCGTGTTTCTTCGAAAATGAAGATGGTCAAGCTGTTACCGTCAATCAGGAGCGTTATCGCGATATGACAACCACTTTTGTGATGCCAATTATTCGTCGAAAGCGTATGAGGCCGTTTTGGTTTCAAGAAGACGGCGCTCCACCATACACAGCTCGCACCACAATCGATTTTTTGAAAAATTGTTTCCCCGTCGTTTGATGTCGAAAAATGGCGATTTTGACTGGCCACCGCGTCCGCCCGATTTAACGCCACCTGACTTCTTCTTGTGGGGATATTTAAAATCAAAGGTTCATATTAATAAGCCAAAGACCATAGAAGAGCTCAAGAGCAACATCCGTGAGGAAATAGCTGCTAGTCCAGCCGAAATGTTAGCTAAAACTTTGGAAAATGCTGCAAAACGGGCACATCACGCCGTACAGGCTCAAGGAGGCCATTTGAGAGATATCATATTCAAAAAGTGATGTCAAAAAATCTACTTGAACCAAATAAAATGATTATTATCGTCAACATTCAAAAAATAGGGTTTTTCTTTGATTTAAAAAAAAAAACACACACATAGGTCCGTCGAATATGGGCAACCCAGTACTGAATACGAATTAAAGCGATAGAAATGTGATTATAGCAAAAAGGAAGAAGTTTTGATTTGGCTGATTACTCTTTCCATCAATTCGGTTTCGACTTTTTGCATGCAATTAGTTTGGGCTTTCGATAAAAAAATTATCCAAATAGCATGAAAGTTGATTTGTGAAAAAATTTGGCAATTCTTGTTATGTAATTAAGTGCAGCACGCATTTTAGGCGCTAAACTTAGTTAATTTTTTCTGCCTGCTAATCTTTTTTCACTCACTCACAACGCGCGCTAAGTGCGCAAATTAAGTGCGGATACGCTGATGAATCGCACAGACGTGCTCCCATACATGCACAAATGCATGTTAATGGCCCCGATGCGTGTATAGGTGTGCTAATGGCACACAAAATCACTTTTCGCTGCTACTGGTGTTGCCATTTACTGGAGATACTTACACATACATGCACGATTACGTATGTATGTATGTATGGGCTGATGCGTCAGGTCGCGCCACGTTGCTTGCCACTTGTTATGTGGCAGCTTAAAATTCCATTGGAAATTCAGTTTGCCTTACTGCGTATATGCTACATGTGCAACAGCCACACACACACACACACATGCCATGCAGGGCGGAATGCCAAATTGCATTAAACGTAACGGTCGGCATGCAACTGCTAATATGCGCACCCGCACATACATTTCCGACACTGCCAACTTTCCCTTCAGCCAGCCTACCTCGAGCCACGCTTGCCACCTCGGCATAATGAGCGTGCTACACATTAAGTGCCATCAGCGCTTTGCTGGTAACTACAACATTTGTTGCTATAAACTGTAAAAGATGGGAATTACACATGTATAGCGTGATCTATGCGTATGTGTGTATGTGTGTGTATGTATGAGTGTATTCGTGTAATGATACGCAAAGCGACGCTTCAATTTAATGAGCAAAATGAAGTACATCAGCAACAGCTTTCTTCCATGTACAAATGCGCAGGTATGTGTGTGTGTGTGTGCACGTGTGACTGCCAAGCATGCCAATACAGCAGCAGACGCTTACATAATTACACCTGAGAATTATTTACGCATAGGCACTCTTACGCGCCCTCTCTTGCAATTACAGTTGTATGTATGCGTGTGTGGCTGTGTGTGGAAATACTCGCCGTCAGACACAATTACATTTTTCCAGTTACCACACACTGTGGTCATACGTGCAGCTACATTTGAATGTATATAAGGCTTGATGAAAAAAGTATGAGTTTTGAATAAATGTTAGTGTTGCTTTTAAAAGTAACTGAAATAGGCAACCCTCATAACCGGTGCCACTAGAGATGGTGCGTTGAAGCAAGCAGGCTATCCATACCACCTAAGCGCACCACCTTACCGCTGAATGTGTAATTAAAGGCAAGTTCATAGCACAACCGGAGCCGCAGTTGGAGTCTTGAATACTGGTTATAGATTCAGCTTGAGTTAGGAGGTTATGGTGGTAATCGCTCTGTACGACCAACTCACTTATACCTTAGAGGTCCAGTATGATACCACTGTCTGACATGGGAACCTCATTTGTTTTTCTTCGTGGCACCATTTTATGGCTCTTATGAAGCACAGAATTGGTCCCATTCCCACGCCAGACAGTTCTGTATGAGAACTGAAAAAGTACTTACGCAGTTAATCTGCTGTGAATTTAGCTAAAGCTGCACAATAGGGCGGGTCGATTTGAAAATCGATCATTGCTCTGTGAAAATCGTATTCTAGGGATCAAAATAAGAAACTTTGCCGAAGGAACCATACC
>JAYXIM010004612.1:0-10372 GCA_037575425.1 Anastrepha fraterculus | reverse complement strand
AAATACAAAAGATGGAAATTTTGACAATCTGAGCCCAATGTCTTTCAAATATAGGTTGCGGAAGCACTTATTACAGGGTAGGCCATTTAAAGCGGGCCCATTTGTTTCTGAAAAAAAACATTGAAAAAAACATTTTTTTTTGTGTTGATATGAAAAATCATTTATTTTGATTCAAGGAGATTTGTTCCAGCTAGTTTTTGAAAATGATATCCTTCAAATGTTTGCCTCTGGCCTTGATGGCCAAATGTGTCCTTTTTTCGGCGTTTTCCATCGTTTTGGCCAATATTTCGGCCGGTATGGCGGCGATTTCGCGTCGGATATTGTTTTTAAGTTGAGTTAGAGTCCTTGGCTTGTTGATGTATACCTTGGATTTCAGATAACCCCACAAATAAAAGTCCGGTGGCGTCAAATCTGGTGATCTCGGTGGCCACGGAAAATCACCATTTTTCGAAATCAACCTTCCAGGGAACAATGGCCGTTTCGGGTAATCAGCCGGGTTTAATTTTTGTGCCATTTGAATTTTGTACTGAAACATTTTCAAATCGATGCGAATTATGCGCCTGAGTGTTGTCCTGGCGATGCCTAATTCCTGAGAACGACGATAACTCGATGTTCGCGGAGCCTCCTCAACACTGGCTCGTACAGCCTCGATATTTTCAGCAGAACGTCGTGTACGTTGTCTGGATGCGTGGCTGGTATTGCTGAGACTACCGTGGTTAATAAATTTTGCGTATAAACGCTGTAAAGTGCTTTTGGATGGCGCACTTTTAACTTTATTTTTTTTTTAAACGCACGTTGAGTTTTCACAATTGAGAAGTTATTTTGGATGTAAAGCTGAATTATTTCAGCGCGTTCTTTTGGAGTGTACTGCTCCATGGTAAAAATTGTCTTGGACTGACGCTTCCAACGCGCTATGTCATTAGTCGATCTGACGTTCCTGTCAAAAGTTATAGGGTTGCCCGATGGGCCCGCTTTAAATGGCCTACCCTGTAGGTTGCTTTAAAAATAAATAAGTTCACAACAAAATTCCATTGAGCAATGCAAAAATGTTAATAATAAAAAAAGAAAAAAAAATTAAAAAAAGTAAAAAAGTAAATTCAAAAAATTAGATACTAGTGACTAATAAATATTGCCGTGAATTTTTTGCGTAAAAAAAGAGCTTTTGGTCATTCTGCATACTCATCTAAAAAACTTTTTTTATTTTTTATTTTAACACCTTGCAGAAAATGCGCGATATGAGCAACAATTATTAGTATTAATTATGAAATTAGAAACAATTGGCTTTAGCCTTAAACGCGATGCTGTTAATGGCCTGTTAGTGCCGGACCGGAAGCTATTTAACCATTTAGCAGTGTTTTTAAATATTAATTTGGCTATTATTTATAAATAAAATTCACACCTATATTTGGGAATCTAAAGATTTAATCCGTAGTGCTTTGGGTACATAATTATCTATTGCGCTAAACAAAAGAAATATATTTTTGTATGATACTATTTTGTATTAAATGTACCTCCAAACTAAACACGCCCAAGAAGCTGTGAAATAGTAGATGAAACAACAACTCTGCATTAGCATTGAAGCAATGTAGCATTCCAAAGTATGTGTACATGCACACATACATACATAGATGTAATATTGTTCACTTTTATTAGCAATCCGCAGATCATCACAAGTCACATCACACACACACACCTACATACATGCAAATCGACGCCAAGCGAGAGCTGAGTGCAAGTTGACTATTAAATTTGTTGACTTTTCGACTTGTCATTCACATATTTGCACAAATCAAGTCAAGGGCAAAACCATGTTTTTGTTTTATAACTCAAATGCCCTTTTGCCATCACACTCTCACTGCTCACTTACATACTCGTATATGGGCGCTTGGATGTATCTGCATTTGTAGGCATGCAAATTAGTGTAAAAAAACCACAGTAAATCAAAAGTCATAGCAAAACATGCGCGTGATAGTCAAATTATTAGAAAAAATTGCTATTTCATGTCGTAACTATTTTTCTAAAAGCATCTACTTACTAGCAAGGTGCTATACTTGTAAAAATAGGTCACTGGCGAGTAGATGCTCGTAAATCTGCTACTTGTATAGTTCGCATTTTATACCTTTTGCAAATTTTTTGTTTGTTTGTTTTTTTTTTGTGTTATAAATTACTTCGATTTTTCTTGCACTTAATTGCTGTCAGGTTGTCTCGGTACGCATATTGCTTTTCAATTTTCATTGTGACAAATGTTGAATGTAATTGTCAACACAACAACTCTATTGATTCGTATTCGTCCGCCGTTGGCGTGAAGAGATAATAAAAATGTAATAAAATTGCGAATGAAATTGGCACAAGTTCAAGTTGATCAAATGACCAGCAAGTCGTACAATAAGCGAAAAATGCACAAAACCTTGAATATCAGCTGCGGCAGCGCCACTGCTCCGCTGCTGACCACATAAATGATCACTTTGGAAATGTGTTTCGCATTGAAACGAAGTGTGTGCAACACTAATTACAACAACAAACAATTGATTATTAATTGAAATGTCAACAAAGCTGATTTAAGTAAAAAAAAGTAAAGGGTCTGTCATTAAAACTAAGACCGCCAATTTTTAGATTTGAAATTTTTCACGACACGGATTCCGGGATTCACAGGTCTCTGAAAGGTTCTTGTTCAGTATGAATGTCGTTATCGTGTGAAGTACGATATTAAAAAAAAAAAAATTGATAAAATAGCGGACGTTCAAAGTTGAAAACCCGTTTTTTGACGCTTTTTTTTGGCTTTAAGGTTCTGAGAAGTATTAAAAAATTTTTGATCCCTCATGATTGTAGTTCGCACGATATCGACATCAATTCTACGTCATTTAAATTTTATTTCATCAAAATCGGTTTAGAGGAACCGAATATATCTATGTCCATTGCCCATGTAAAGACCATTTTTTTAGGGCTGACAACTTTTTGAACGAAAAAAAAAATTTATTTTTTAACACACGCGGAAAAAAACCTGCCTATAAAGTAGAGTTAAAAGCAATTTATAGTTAGTTACCCCAGCTCAATCTGCGGTGCCAGAACAATAAGCCAAGTCTACTTCTTCGGAAAAAATCAATCATAGTATCTCTATTCTTTTTTCTGTGCAGTTCTGGCCTCTTTTGTTAAATTTAATGAACGCAGCTCCGGTCTCGTCACTCGATATCCATTCCATACCTACTTTCGGTACATTCGACATTCATCACTTCACTGACTTTATAAGGACTTTTTAGTCTTTCTAATAAGCTCAAACCATTGAAAAGATATTCTTTAGTTTGTAAATGAATTTTTAAAGCACAAAAAAAAAAAAAAAAAAAAAAAAAAAAAAAAAATCATTGATATTAAATTTTTCAGCCGTTTCTCTTCATCTCGTAGTAGTTGAAAATATTATTATAACTATTAGGAACAAATTTATCTACCCTGCGCGGCAAATCATATCAACTTTTACCTCTAGTAATCTAAGTACAATTCGATCGATTTTAATTTGAGTCATTAAAGCCTGCTTTAATCCTTTCCAATTAATTAGGTGGTTATTCAAAAAGAAAAAAAAAAAAACGTTTTTCTATCTGATTAGCGCAAAAGCCATTTAAAAGCTTTTATGTGAGTTCAACAATGCGTACCCGTCGTTGATTAGTTGAAAGAAAGAAAGGCTGAAAATTTAGTCAAATCCCTTCCGCAATACATTAAATCTGGTATAGAAGCAAGAGAGCTGTACATACTTCTGTACATTATCATATTGCACTTATTTATTTAAAGCGCCGTGCCAAACTTTTCTCGTATGACAAAAAATGTTAAATATAAATTTGTTTCCTAATTCGAATTCCTATAAATAGAAAACTATAACATTTACAAATCTTGCTTTTATGAAGTAGTATTGCATTCTAAATGCGAAGGTTATAGAAACTACAGTTTTGTTAAAATGTTGCACCCAACTGCGCTAGATGTGTATAAAACTTATGCGTATACTTATTTTTTTTTTGAAGTCTTCTGATATTTTTCTATGTCGCGGCGTAATAAAAACCGATTAAGTGCGTGCAGCTGTTTGTTGGTTCATTGTTTTGTAATGCGATATTTGTATGTACTCAAAAGCATATATGGCAAGCACACACACACACACACATGTACACTCATTGCTATTAATTTATGTATTTTATATCATATAACTTATTTGTACGCGTACATGAAAGTAATAAATAAATACAATGAAAAAGTAAACAACATCGTCATCTCCGGACTAGCTTCGAACTAGCCTATTTTGGACTAGTAACAGGGTCAGTCTGCGCTAAATCTCTAGCAAATGCTTTAAACTATCAACATTTATTTGAGACATTCAGAGACTGTGGTAATAGAAACATTTTTCATTCATTTCGCAATAGTTTTGAGTTCCTCTTCTTTTTCAGAGTGTAAAGCTTAACTGTCTGTAAGTTCTGTGAAAAAAAAAAACGATTTACTAAGCATATGTTGCCTTGGATTTGTTGTTAAAATACCTGTGAAACTGCGATTCTATGTCTAAGAACTTTATTAAAATTCACATCAATGAGGATTTCGCCATTATTCGCATCAGCAACTTTCTTTAACTTCAACTGACGGTCAACTCTAAAAGTCATGCTGTAAGTTGCGGCAGCCCAGCCAATGCGCGAAACTCGATTTATAGAAATGGTTTGAATTGAAAAAGAAGAAAACCATTTTTATTATTATTTTTAGTATATTTTTTCCATTTCTATTTTTTGCGTTTATTGAAGCGGTTGGACCACTGAAGCGGTTGCCAAAAACATTGGTGAAACTAGGTAATTTTTTTAAGCGAGATTTTTGAATACATCAAAATTCTGAAAAATTCAGTTTATTGTACAATATGTATAGATGTACGTTAAACTGTATAAATAAACCATATAAATTATTTTTAATTTTTAAAATTTTTTTTTTTAAGTAAAATTAATCAAACGAAGCATCTTTTCGCGATCGGGCCAACTGTACTTGATGCTTTCCATTTCAATTCAACCGGGCTATTCGGGACATGTTCTTCGATTTCGATGTAACTCAAATATGTTGCTCTCTGGTCAAAATAATGAGGCACGTATTTTTTTGTTCGCCCGAAAAAAATGTTTTTCAAGATTTATCGGCAATTTTGTTTTTCGGCTCAAAATCGATTTTTTTCATATACAAGAAAATTTTTTTAAATGCTAATAACTTAGTCAAAAATGCACCGATTTTAATGATTCTGGGTTCAAAATTTTTTATTTTACGTGTCTCATTATTTTGACCAGAGAGCAACATATTTGAGTTACATCGAAATCGAAGAACATGTCCCGAATAGCCCGGTTGAATTGAAATGGAAAGCATCGCTTGCAATTTATTGTGAACAATTGAAAACCTGCAAACCTTTGAACAAAAACTACTCATAACAACTTTTGGAGCAATCAAAGATCACAGCAAGTGGAACGACGAGCTATAGACCAGCTTATAAATAGCGAAAATGTTACTCGTTTCATCAAAGCGCACCTGTACGAGGGTGCAGATGCAGAATGTAGAAGGCAAAGCGTTCAACCTTAGAGCAAGAGGAAGACCGAGAACAAGATTGGCCGACGATCTAGAGGAGGACATCAATAAATTTGGGATAAGGAATTAGAAAAAGTTGCAGCGATCGAGATGTATGGAGGTGCCCAGTGCAGCAGGTCAAAGCCAACAAAGAGTTGTAGTGCCAAAAAATTGTGAACAATGGATTAAACAAGCAACTAAATAAAGATTCTTCTTCTTCTTGATTGGCGCGATAGCTGCTTAAGCGATTTGGCCGACTTTAAAAATTAGCTTATAAAATTGTCCATGAGAAGGCCCACTTGGGCAAGAAACTAATTTCTTTCATTGTGTTTCAAGTGCAAGGGAAGAAAGGGAGAAAAACCAACAGGAAGCGAATGAGGAGAGGTAGAGAAGGCATAATACACTTTTTCATGTATCGATTTCTGTAAAAAGGGTACGTTTTCTAAACGGGACAAAATTTTCAAAAAAATAAACTTTGAAAAATGTGCATAAGAAAACTTCCTACTCGGACAGGTAACACAAACAGGAAGGGATTGGAGAGTGGGAAAAAGCATAGTATTTTGTTTTTTTTTTGTTAAAGAGCCTTTCGTAAAACCAGTATGATTGAAATCGAAAATTGTTTATGAAGAAGAGAAACTAAATTATTCCAGTTTTATACCAATGCAAGAGGAAGGGGCGAAAAACAAATAGGAAGCGAGTGGAGAGAGGAAGACGGCAGAATACATTTTCTTTATGCATCGATTTCTGTAAAGTCGGCCTGTTTTCGAAAAGGTGCAACATTTTCAACAAAAAAAAAATTCTGAAAAATGTGCATAAGAGAGCTTCATATTCGGACAGGTAAAACAAACAGGAAGTGATTGGAGAGTTCGGGAAAGCGCAGTATTTCTTGTTCGTTTTGTTTTTTATTATTTTTTTTTTTTAATTTTTTTTTGTTTGTATTTTATTTTTTTTTGTTTTTTTTTGTTTTTTTTTTGTTTTTTTTTGTTTTTTTTTTTATAACGCGATTTTTGTAAAACCGGCATGATTTTTAAAAACCGAAAAGTTTCCAAAAAAAATCGAAAATGCTACATAAAACAGAGAAATAAAACTCTTCCATTTTTATACCAGTGCGAGGGGAAAGGGAGAAAACCAAACAGGAAGAGAGGGAGAAGACACATTTGTTTTCAAAAAAGTTCAAAATTAAAAAAACAAAACAAAAAAAAATGAAATCCTGCAATTGTACAACAACTTTTTAATCGGACAGCTCCTGTAATTCAATTCCGAGTAAATTCCAATGTAGCTACCAGAAAATCTCAGTGAAATTCACACCTGCCTGTATGTATCGCAAAAATCTAATCCATAAATCTAAGGTGAGAGCAGTTGTACAAAAATAAAATTTACATTTATTTTGCAATTCTCTGCAGTTTTGTGGTTGAAATGTCAAAATTTCAATCAAATTGTTTAAAAAAACTAAAAAACATATCATAATAAACAAATCAGCTCTTCTACTGCCAACACTTTTTAGCACTTCGACTTGCATGTATACCATAAAGTGAGTATACCGTTAAAAATTCATGTCTATCAGTCAAGATTTGTGTTCCAGCTCTGAGTTTGGCCGACCTGAAAAATACAGCTTTAGGGGGATTCTACTGTAAAAATCAAATTTTCATGGATTTTATTTTCATACTTGTATTAATTTAATTAGTAAAAAAAAGTTTAGGGTTACATAAACACAGGTCTTGAGTGTACAAAAAAATTTTTTAAATTTATTTTCATTTCAAAATGGCAGCTGTACAGCCGCTCCCCCGAAACGCCTTTTGAAATCTGCCCACACTGTCGCGCATTTAAAAAAAATCTGAAATGAAAAAAACCAAATTTTTTTTATTATATATCATTATTTTTAGTTGTTAAGCCTATTACTTGCAAAAAAAAAATTTTTTTGTAAATTTTTTGAAGTTTTTTAAAAAATCGACATTTTTTTGTTGTCATTTTGTTATTAAAAAAGGGGTTATAAATAATAAATTTTTTCCCACCATAGCTTTAAAAACTAGTAAATATTGTTAAAAATATACTATCAAAGTTTGAGCTTGATATGTTAATTTTTCACGGAGCTGTGATGTGGGCAATTTTGAAAACGTGGTTTGGAGAAAAACACGCTTAAACTAGCGCATTATCAAGCGCATATGACCGTAAACCGCTCGAGCGCTCAGTTTATACCTGCTTTGCTAAAACTTTTATAACTTGAAAACTATTCAAGATTTCTTTTTAAGATTTTCATGGAACATTCTGGAGTTGTTTCTGAGTATGTTTCAACAAAAAGTAAAAAATCGATTTTTTTTAAGTTTTACAGTAGAGGCCCCCTTAAGAAAAAAAAACGTGTTTAAAGTATTCGGCATGGAGGCTACGTCGAAATTCAAAATTGAAGTATTAAAACATTTTTCCAATCTTAATCCTCTTAGTATAGAATTTTTAAGATTAATTTTACTAAGAAATTACTAGGTTTCATGTTTTCAGTTTTTATTCGGTGTTGCCCAAACTTTTTGGACTTTGGACGTGAATTTAACATATTTCTATTATAGCTATGGACTTGAGCTTCCAGGTAGCTTCCTAAAATTTAATTTTCTATCGATTTATGGGCATAACATTTTAAAAAGTATCCTCGAACAGGACGAAAAAAGTTTAGACCCGGGTGCCCAACCGAAGGTTTTAAAAAAGCTGTACAATGGAGGGATAAAACTGTTGGCTCTGATTCATTATAAAATATGATACTTTACCAAAATTTGAGTTTAAAAAATACCTATGATAAATACGGAAATTCTAGTTAAAATTACAAAAAAAAATTCACACCACAGTTGACCTGCTTGATGAGAATAAGCAGCTTATTTTCAGATAACAATTCAAAGGTTATACATTCATTGCATTCATGCTACATTTATTAATCTACTTTCCATTATACATGTATACATACATACATACATACATTTCGACTAACGTAAATCCCGTTACGTATTCATACTTCTCCTTAAAGCATTCAAAATGTTATAAAATTCTTAGTCATTTCGGCAAATACATTTCCTAAGAAATACATACATGCATACATATGTGCAATATTCATCAACACATACATGCGCACAAATCCGTA
This sequence comes from Anastrepha fraterculus, assembly GCA_037575425.1. Lineage (NCBI taxonomy): Eukaryota > Metazoa > Arthropoda > Insecta > Diptera > Tephritidae > Anastrepha > Anastrepha fraterculus. The sequence continues at coordinate 1,692 of JAYXIM010004612.1, read as the reverse complement.
CAAAACTTTTATTGTGCCATCCACTATTGAATAATGTTGCGGAAACCACATCAAACAGCAGCCAAAATGGATTTACCCAGACAAAAACTTTTTGCCTTTTTGCTTGTCAATTTTGTGGGAATTAAATTTTGTTACGCTGAAGTTGAGGTGATTTAATAAAAATTTCTTATGAAAATTTGAAAGGTTCTTAAGGATTTGCGTGCATACTTCGTACTGTATATTTGCGTGAGGGAGATGCAAAAAGTGTTCGATATATTTATCTGTATGTACATCCATATTTATTGCCGTTTAGTGAGTGAATATGAAAGTTTTGTGCAACTTTAATTATTTTTCCATAGTCCCTGTAAGCTTTTTCACAAAATCAAATAAATTTCTAATTAGTAAAGTAAGCTGATTTCTGTTTAAATTTTAAGAAATTTTTAGAATTGGATTTTGGAATTTTCTACTCAACAGCTGAAGCTTAGTTCTTCACGCTTAAATTTCGTTTGAAATAAACTAGAAATTGAATTCTACTCAATAACTGATTCCCATGATTCAATTATTAAAAGTTTGTTCACTTGTGACCTTCGATTTTTGGCACTCCCTTACAAAGAGTTGTATTTAAGAAGATGAATAAAATGAAAAATATTAAATCTTTTTTGGTAAAAATGGTAGGAAAAAATATTTTCTTACTTAAATGGAAAGAAACTGCGAACGATTAAAAAAAAAAAATTTTTTAATTAATATTTGAAAGTAAAGAATGGTACAAATAGAAGTTATTAGCGGAAATTGCCAAGTCTAATATTAAAACAAGAAATTATTTCACTTAATCCAAGATTTTATTTTGTGAATAAATTTTTAAATTTAAACCAGATTGCGAAGTTTCGCCAATATGAAACTTTTCTGTTAAAAATAAATAAATAATTGGCACGTACAATTCTGTTAGGTGTTTGGCCGAGATGCTCCTATTTGTAGCGCTCATCTTGATGTTATTCCCTAAATGGAAGGACCTACAGTTTTAAGTGGAGCTTTTTCATGCTGATACTGTGCTTTGCTAAGCCTCCTATGGACACTTCATCCATCCATGGGAAGGTGGGCTCATTGGAAAGAAGTTCCGTTAATCCCAACTTTTTTATAATGAGGTCTGAAATGTTATCGATCGCGTCGGGACTATCCAATTGTTCTCCCTGCCGTAACTCTTTGGGAAATGCTAGCTGTTTGCAAAACATGAATTCCTTCTAAATCACCACATCATAAATAAAATAATCAAGAAATAAAGCTTTGTAAATTCTCCACTCATCGATCTCGGATTGCCTCAATTACTCGTATCATGTCCTGACTTGAGCGGTATGTATTTCATGTCATACTACCATAGCTCTGAACATACCGATGAAAACTCTTTAGCGAGTTGCTGCTTGTAAGCAGACCATATTGGAAATGACATGTTTTTTCTGCAAATTTTACTTTTCCTCCACTTTTACTTAAAATTTCTAGAGCTAGCAACCCAGTGTCTTGCTAAGGCAGCCGATTTGTCAAGAGAGAACGAGAAAGCTGCTTACTGAGCAATCATTGAATCATGACTGATTCCATTATGCGAGTATAGGTACATATATTTTAAGGTTCTCATTTATTAGGCTTATGAAAAATTCTATATTTTCATTTTTAGTTGTTATTTTCTGATTCGATGACTACATGAAAAAATTCAATGAATTT
>JAYXIM010004611.1:0-10441 GCA_037575425.1 Anastrepha fraterculus | reverse complement strand
ATGATCCTTTTGGATCATGATACTGTTGTTGCAAAAGTAACAGTAAAATTCGCTTGTGGTTCTACTAATATTCCTCAAAACGAAATAAGATAGGTTTTTCTTAGTTTTTATCGCCGATTCAGTTTCAGTTGCGCGTAATAAGTATCTAGATTGAAAGTGACAAAATAGGACGAAGTGCGGATTAGCATTAGAAAAGCGTAGAATTTTTATTAAATTGTACTTGGAAAACAAGTATTCTGCGCGAAATCGGCAAAGAAATTGGCAAGATTGCAGATTGTTACTGCCAGCTATGTTAACATTGGCATATAGGAAGCTAATCATCACCAAGCCGGGAGGCGAAAAATATTGGCTTCACGTGAGTAACGCAACAAAGTAGCATGAGCCGCACAAAATCCAAAAATAATCTCCACGATACTATGCCGAAATATTCAAGAGTCATTGCATAAAAAGTAAACCCTTAAACAGTCGGTAATTGTCTCTATACGCTCATTATCATAGTAGAGTGGCACGCCACAATCCCCTACATTTCAGATATTAACAGAAAGAAGAGATTGAAGTTCGCCAAACGCTATATAAATTAGCCAGATTCTTTTAGGAGAACGTCATATTCAGCGATGTGTCGAAATTTAATGTTTTCGGATCAGATGACCCTCAAAAGTTTGGCGAAAAGAAAATACAGAACCGAATGAAAAAATCTTATTCCTACCGTTAAGCATAAAGGAGAAATGCAATGGTTTGGAGGTGCACAGCTGCATCTGGAGTAGGAAAAATGGTTTTTATTGATGATAAAATGGACAAACATTTTGAAGAATAATTTGATTGATAGCGCCGTTAAACTTGAACTAGATGCTAAAGGGTTATTCGTTTCAACAAGACAATGACCCAAAACACTCATCTTACTTATATATTACACACGAGGCGTGTTCAAAAAGTATCGCGAATTTTTTTGTTTTTTTCAAAAATTATTTATTTATTCATTAATATCTATTTTTCCCTATTCAAAGTAATCCCCATGATATATTATGCACTTGTGCCAACATTTCTTCCAATCTTCGAAGCACTTCAAAAAATAATTGTTTTGTTCTATCTTGTTCAGCTTCTCCTTCCGGCATGTCTTTATCTCGCCAATCGTAGCGTAGCGTCGTCCTTTCCTCTTCAGTTTGGGGAATACGGTGGCTGTTAGGCATCATTAGTGTGTTGTTTTTGGCCAAAAGGTCGCGCACAACCAACAAGCCCGGGAGTTATCGTCTTGCAAGAGCCAATTTTTGTTCTTCCGCAAATCCGGGCGTTTCTGGCGGATTGCTTTGCGCAAATTTCGCATATCTTGCAGGTAATACTCCTTATTGACCGTTTTACCCTGTGGCAAGAACTCATGATGCACAACGCCCCTTTTACATTCGACCGAACTTGGCGCGCTTTTTTCGGTCTTGGTTCGTGCGGTAGCTTTTTATATTAAACTTTATAAAAATTCAAGTCTCAAAAGTAAGTATACAGTTCATCATATTATTAATTTGTGAAATCAAAAGCATAATTAAAATCATATCCTAGTATATATTTGGTAGGATAACCATTAGACTTTACAATCGCTAAACTCCTATCTATCAAACGACCGATTTCTCGCAATGATTTACATATGTTCCTTGTGTTATTTTATAATCAGTTTTTTTAAATCACCTTTCTTTTCAAAAATTAATACAAAACGTACTTCCCTAAATTTTTATACTCACTTTAATTACTTTCTTTTAATAGCTTTAACTTTTTTAATCAATACGTAAAAATAAATGTTTTGCTAACTGAACAATCGTTTGCTGTATACTAACTTTTGTGACTTAAATTTCGCTAGCATCAAAGACAAAGCAAAGCGTGGATAACTGTACCTAAAAGTTACAGCTAAATTAAGGCGCATATGAAGGATTATCCCAGTACACAATTACCATGTGTAAAATAATTGGATTACATATTAAGGAAAACGTTAGCGTCAAACAATTCCATAAATCAGGCTGCTGTATACTTATTTATGTTACTAACTGTGTGTATGACTATTTATTATAAAGGGTGGTTAAGTTTCAAGGGCCGGTATTAATTTTGAATAAAATACAATTTTTTTTGGAAATTATTGTAATTTCTCTTTATTATGATAATATTGGTGTAGCTCAATTACGTATTAAACAAAATATTGGCCAAATGGCCGCCGGGGCCTCAGCGGCCCCCCTCCATCCGATGGTCCAAATTTTCGATGACGCTGAGGCATAATTGAGGTTCTATGCCGTTAATTTGCCGAATTATCTCATCATTTAGCTCTGGAATTGTTACTGGCTTATTGACGTACACCTTCTCTTTCAAATTACCCCAAAGAAAGAAGTCCAACGGTGTCGTTGACGTTTAGGTGTGGTCCACATTCAACATCGGCCCTTGAAATTTAACCACCCTTATATATATTCATGTATAATTGATGTTTCCACACTTTAGCAAAGTACTTCCTCCAATTTGTGGTGTGAGCATGATGTTTTTGTGAAAGTAGAGGGCCCTACACTTTTATGCCGCCTTCGAAAGGCAGTTGGTTTTTATGAGTAGCTTTTTGGTGGCAGAAATACTTTCAGCTGGGAAGCAACAGCTATCAAAAAAAACCTTTTCTATGGTGTTTCATGCTCACAATGAGTATTGAACCCGGGCATTACCAAATGGTGGTCACGCACAAAAAATTCGGCTAATACGGCCGATTATTTACTACTATTTATTAGTCATCATAAAAATCAACTTTACATAACAAATTACACTACAACGATTTAATTCTCAACTGCTTATGAAGTTCTTGGAACCAATCGACCCAAAACTGTTTCATCGTATGCAGTAATTGGCAAATGCTTAAGGTCTGACTTTTGCCAATTTATAAAGACCTTGATGCAGATTTTCTTATACTCGCATTCAGATCAAATTACAGATTTTCTTATACTTATGCAGCGTTCTTTTCTATTATAATATTTTGCGAAAATGGAAAAACAGAGTATGCGGATATTTTTATTTTTTTTGGTTTTATTTCATTCGTCAACATAAAATACACAAAAGTGTTCATTTATTTCATTGTAACGCAAAAAGAAACAAACACATACAGAATGTACAGCCTCTTGTAATCAACTGAAATCAACCAGACAAAATTTTTTCATTAAAATAAGTTATTTGTCTTTACACTTTCCTATTTACAAAAAAAATTAAAATTTGAAGTGAAAAATAACAAAATCACACTATTTTTTATAAACAAATTGATCAAAACAATATTTTTAGGCATAATTAATACAAAATTTGAAGTACGTGCAAAGGCCAATATGCTAAAGAATATCCCTGCAAAATTTTAAAATGATATCTTTATTACTTTTTAAGTTATATTTGACCGCGCGGAAACAAACGTATTTCAAGAAAAACGCGATTAAAGTTTTCGTTCTTACTCATACTCCGTTCGACGCTCATCACTTCACTGGCTTTATAGGAACTTTCTAGGCTTTCTATTAAGTCTAAAACATTGAAAAGATAGTCTTGGAATGAAAAATTTTAAATGATACAGTTAAAAAGCCCAACTATTTATTTTTAATTTAAAAAATTTTAAGATATTTAGTACTTTGTTGGGTATCCTTTATTATCAATTACAGCTTGAATTGTACGTGGCATGAAGTCAACCAATTTGTTTATGTATTCTGGACTAATTTAGTTCCACTCTTCAAGTATCGCCTTTTTAAGATCATATTTGTTAAGGATGCCATATTTCCTTATATCTGTCTTCTAAACCGAACACCAATTTTCGATAACGTTCGAGTCCGGTGATTGTGGAGGAGTTTCAGTAATGTGGGGACATTTGTACGAGTATATGGTATTAATCATGTTTGTATTATTTGTGATTTGTACTTAGATTCGGTATCTTGATAAAAGCGAAATTCTTCAATTTATAATTTTCTAGCGCTTTGAATCAAATTTTCTTGCTCATTGTTTCTTCTTTGATAAAGGCCAAGGTTCATTACCACCGCCGTGTTTTAAAGTAAGTTTCATTTATACTTCGTCTGCAAAAAGTACGGTCCTCCAAAATGCCGGGGTCTTTCTTAGATGGCCACGCGGAAACTGCAATCTCTTACTTCTATTCTTTGCACTTTCGAAATGTTTATTACGGGCTATTCTACCATTTAAATATGCTTCGCTCAGTATTTTTCGGACAGTTTGCGGCCTGTCGTCTTTTATTTACCGCACCATTTTCATCCATAAAGCATTGAATAATCTGCTGAATTGTTGATGGTCTTAAATGTACGGCTGTTTTACAATTCGACATTCCTTTGTTGAAATGCTCCAAAAGTAGATTTGAGTTACTCCAGTATAAAACGTCTTGTATTTCGAGAACATAATTACAACACGAATGTTATTTGTTTAGAACGAATAAAGAAAAACGAATAAATTATCAAATTCGCTTTCCGTTCCTTGAATTTTGGTTCATTCCAATTACGTAGACAATGAAGTCATTACAGACAGCTCTCTGACTACGAAGCAGTAAAACATTACTCTGTGCAAATCCGCAAACAGATCTTTCAGTATAGAAATGCCAGCTGGAATAAGAAACTTAGTTCAATTGAAAAGAGAAGTAAGCCATTCTGGAACATTTGTAAAATAATGCGAAGAAAACATTCAGAAATCCCACCTCTGCGTGAGTCAAATAAGACATTAATCTTAAGTCACGAAAAAGCAAATTTGTTTGCATATAACTTTTTAGAAAATCATAAGGTGTCCAATCAACTAGGATCTCCAGTCGTCTCAAATTTAGTTGATACAGCTATAAACCAACTAAATTCGCAAGAAGTAGACACTCCACTATCTGAATACGTGGATTCAGATTATGTTCAGGATCTTCTGCATGATGCACCACTGAGGAAATCTGCAGGGCATGATGACATAAACAATATTATGCTCAGACACCTACCTAAAGAGACCGTGATATATTTTACTTTTTTGATAAACTCTTGCATCAAATTGCAATATTTCCCTAATGCGTGGAAAACAGCTAAAATAATTCCAATTCGCAAGCCGGGCAAGCCAGCAAACGCAGCTGATAGCTACCGCCCTATTAGTCTTCTAAGCAGATTAAGCAAGGTTTTTGAAAAAATTATCAAAAATAAAATATCCCTGTTCCTAGACACAAATAAGATTATACCAAACGAGCAATTTGGGTTTAGACAACATCATAGTACGACTCATCAGATTAAACGAATCTATAATCACGTCAAATCTAACTTCGATTACAAGAAATCAACCGGTTTAATGCTTCTTGACGTTGAGAAAGCTTTTGATTCGATATGGCATGATGGTCTTATTTACAAATTAATAAATTTAAAATTTCCGTTACCGCTAGTAAAAATCATAAATTTCTTTTTAAAAAATCGTTACTTTTGCGTGTTTCTGAATGACGAGTCAGAGTCAGAGTACATGTCAGAGTACATGATCGAATTACCCACTGGAGTTCCCCAGGGATCGGTACTTGGTCCTTTACTGTACATTATTTATTGCTCTGATTTTCCCAAATTAGCCAATTGTTCATATGCTATGTATGCAGACGACATTGGCATATTTTACCAAACCAAATCGTAACCAAACTTCAAGATGCACTACAAAACATGGCAGACTACTTGTGTACTTGGAAAATAAAATAAAGCATTGGTAAGACGCAAGCTATCTTTTCCACTAGAAAAAGAAGTCTTTGCTTTATACCAAGTACAGGTTTGAAATTAGGTAGTTATGATATCACGTGGGCCAATACCGTACGATATCTGGGGGTGATTTTTGATAAAAAAGTATCTTTTTGCGATCATGTAAAGTACATACAGGAGAAAGTAAATTTGGTGATTAAAACGTTACATCCCCTAATAAATAGACGCTCAGGCTTAAGTGATGAAAATAAACTAATAATTTATAAGTCTATATATCAGCCAATAATATTATATGCCTGTCCAGCCTGGAGTAATATCGCAAAGTCGCATGTTAAGAAACTGCAAATCTGCCAAAATAAGGTACTCAAAATTATGCTACGACTCCCATGGCATTTCTCCACCAGAAAGCTTCATGATGAATCAAAAACTAAGATTTTGTCAGATCAAATACAAAATTTGACTGAAAGATTCAAAATTCGTTCCAGTTTTTCGGACAATCTGCTAATAACTGAACTTTCTTAATGTTCAATTAGGCCGTGGTACTTAAATGCGTATAGATTAACCCTAGCTTGTAAGTGTAAAGCGGAGGTTTTTCATAGTAGTTTTTTCCTTCGAAAAAAGAAAAAATCGTTTAAAAACCGAAATCTGTGATAAATATATAAATATAATGATGTAGAATTAAGATTTATATCATATTCTGTAAATTGTGCGATAACATAAGTATTGTAACGTTTTTCTACTTAATAAACTCTTATCTATTCCAATTACGTTATGCACTTCTCAAGTTAAATACACTGAGTAACAGATCTGGCTATCTTGTGCCTAACGCGTAGCATGGCATATTCCACTGTAATCAAAAAGCTCACATTGGGTTATACATCTGTGATTAACACTCCTACCAAAATTGTATAACCATTGCTTTACAATTGTTTGTAAATCTATCTTTGCACGTGTTTCAGTTTTAAAAATGGCTTTGAATTTGCAACAACAAGTTTGTATTAAATTTTGTGTTAAAAATGCGATGCAGATTCAATGGCGTGAAAACCTTAGAAATGTTGGGAAACTGTTTCGGTAATGATACATAACAACAGCCGTTTACGGTGGTATGAACGCTTCGGATCGTGAGTCCATCGAGGACGACTAATGGGGAGGCAGTCCGTTGACATTGAAAACTAATGAAAACATCAAAAAGAAAGAAAAATTAATTAATAGCCACGAATCAACCATTGAACATTACTTATGGATCCGTTAAGGACATTGTGGTTAATGATTGGGTTTGCGCCGTGTTGCTGCAAAGTTGGTCTCAAAAGACTTGAATTATCATGCAAAACAGACACCTCATTAATATCGCCAAAAACATGGTTTCCAAGGCTTAATCCGACCCATCATTCCAAAAACGCATCATTACTGGATGCAAGACGCGGGCTTACGAGTACAGCATGAAATCCGAACATCAGGCGAGTAAGTGGAGAGCTCGAAATGAACCAAGACCAAAATAACCACGTCGTTTTCAATCAAAAAGAAAAGGATGCTCACAGTTCTTATTTATTACAGCGGTATTGTACTACAAATTTTTACCAGAAGGTCAGACAGTTAAAAAGGACTATTATTTGGATGTTATGAGATGTTTACGGGAAACAATTCGCCAAAAAAGGGTTTTGTGAGAAAAGAACTCGTAGATTTTGCACCATGATAACGCACAGTGCCATCATTATCTGTGACTTTTTGACCAAGAACGAAGCGAATACCATCCAACAGCCATCGAGTTCACCTGATATGGAAGTAGTGGAGAGCAATGAATGGAGAAATTGAAGACGTCTCTGATGGCTATACCGAAAATTGAATTCCAGAAATGTTTCTAAAGCTGGTTCAAATACTGGCACAAGTGCGTTGCAGTTAAAGGGGAGTCCTTCGAAGGCGATAATATCAACTTAGAGCAATAAACTTGTATTTTTAATTTTCTGACTATATTCCGCAAACTTTTTGGTATACCTACTTCTAATGAGATCTCTATCGCAACTAAACAATGTGGCTACCCTGTGGAGAATTACGTAGCCTACTATATAACTAGTTTAATTAGTTTTAAGTACTTTTGCTTTATAGTCAGCAAACGTTTGTTGTCCAATTGACTGAATAAATACATAAATATATCATATTATAAGACTACATAAAATATACCACCAACTTTCTACTCCCACATATACCACCATTGTTTTAAAAATTCAAAATCTTATTACTCGTGTGAACATAAATACCTTCGTTAGCATTGCAGTTACAACAACTATGTAAATTAGAATTATAAAACTTTGTATTGTTGCCGAAAAGCATCGAAATCCATCAATTCAATTACATTTATGACAAAACACGTACGTTGCGCATGCAGATGAGCCTCAGCTTGTCAATAAGAAGAGCTGGATTTCAGACAATTCTGAAAGAAAAAGTCTCACGCGTTTCTTAAATCGTCAGTCAGTAGGCGACTAAGCAGTCAATGACAATAAAACAAATAAATATACTCCCATAAAGTAACAAAACGAAAGCAAGAGAATTGTACCGACAGTTGAAAAAGGCTCAACGACAAGAATTCCACGATCTACCTCAACAAATGTTGTCTCGTCATTCATACGACCCACAGGTAATGATATTCACATCGTAAAACTGATAAAAAAAACAAATTCGCGTAAATAACGCAACAGCAACGGAAAAAGCAGCATCAAAATAAAAATATAAGGTGCAATAACCATAAATTATTTGATAAACTATACGAACACAAGGGAGAGAAAGAAATACTTCCAAAAAGGGAGTTCTCTCTTCATCGCTTTCAATTTCAATTTGAGTGAGCGTTTCGCCTGAGTGGGTGGATTCAATGTTTGATCGGTGGTTGGTTGATTGCTGTAACCTTGCCCTTCTTATCCTTTTCGACGGCTGCTGCATACATTACGATTTGGTTGAATGTGACACACGAGACACTGTGAGGTAGAAACCTGCTGTCTTTTGAAACGGTTTGCAATTTTCAAGGTTTCACAAAATCTATAGTAAAGAAATGCAAACTAAATGAGAAGTGCAAACTTGAGAAGAGCATAACGTATACCAATAAATTATATTAAAGTTATTTAAAAAAATTTAACAATTACTTATCCTGAGCTCAGCCGGTATCTATGTATAAGTACATATATAAATATGCTATATCGCATACATGAATATTGTTAAGGCAAAATGTAAATATGTGCAACTAATACACTCTTACTGTGACAAATAAAACAATTATTTAAAATATAATAGTTCTGTATTATTATTTATTTCTGAAAATGCAAATAGGTTTTTAGAGACTTTAAACAATTTTAATATACATTTAAGTAGTTAATATACGCACGTTATAAAGAAAGGTTCATAATAAGAATAAAGTTTCCCCCGGCATTTTATATACGTTTTTCCTTTTACGATTTTGCATAACAAATGTCATTCTTCAACGCGATATCAGGTCATCAATTCCAATGAGGCTGAAATAGCACTAAGCATACTTTCACCCCACCACTCAGTGTTTTCAGCTAAAATAGTTCCATTATTGAGAGCGATGAAACACGCTCAGGCCCACAAAGGAAAATTTATTATTGCCACTGACATTCTATCAGTCCAAAACATTTACAGGAGCAACAGTTTAGTCGCTAACATATATAATATTTGTGTCAAGCCTACCCGAAAAATTATTCCAATGTGGTTCCACGGTTACCAAGGAATAAATGACAATGAGCTTGCACGCGCCCTGCCACCTAACAATCCCTGGCAATTATATTCACAACAAAATCAAAAGGATTATTGACGAAGTGGAGTCAAATGCGTGATCTTCATTGGGTTGAACACTCATAATAAGACATAAACTCACTAAAAACCGCGCAGGATAATAAGTCACATAAAAATAGCACACCTACACCTCTTAACAGGAGTAAGTAAATTAATATTGCCTCGATGCGGATAAACGCCAAAAGTCAAGCATCTGCCGAGTGATTGTGAGCCACTTTTCAATTCAAAAACACCGTCTTCGCTAATTACAGATATCAACTCCTCGAACATAAGTATTGCCACATAATTTCTTAAATCTACCAATTTATACCACTTTATATTAGGCGGCCGCGATAGCCGAATAGGTTGTTGCGTAACTACCATTCGGAATTACGTAGGTTCGAATATCCGTGTATAAAGCACTGAAATGATAGAACAAGTTGTTTTCGAATAGCGGTCGCCCTCGACAGGCAATGGCAGACCTCCGAGTGTATTTCTGTCATGAAAAACCTCCTCAAAAAATATCTGCCTGTCGGAGTCGCCTGAAAACTGTAGGTCGCTCCATTTGTGGGACAACAGGCGGAGCTCGGCTAAATACCCAAGAAGAGTCTATATATCCTTATATGTATATATATATATTCTTCTGAAATACTTTTGCTATATATATATATATATATATATCATATATGTATATATTTAGGCAAAGCAGCCTTTGTACAAACTCAGTGACCAATGAATAACGAAAGCTGATCAGCAAGATTCCCTTAAAATTATATTATATGCTAATTTTATTTACAACTAATTTTTAATAAACAAACAAAATTTGTTTCTCTGCAGCCGGTACCCACAACTTCTTTTCAATAGTTATAATATTATGGTATATTATTATGTATTATATGAAATATAACTAATTGTGGTAAGTAAATAAATAAGAATACGATTTCAAAATAAAAGAAAATGCTTAACTTTGGCATGCAACACATTTT
>JAYXIM010004610.1:0-10460 GCA_037575425.1 Anastrepha fraterculus | reverse complement strand
TCAAATAAAGAATAACTTTTTAACATTAAGTTTCAGTCCCAAGCCATGTCCGAGAAAGATAAAAAAACAACGTTCAAGAGGAAATTTATTTCTTTAGAAGTAAGGATACACATTTTAGATCGTCTTTTGAAAGGAAAAAAAGCATCTCACATTGGAAAAAGCCTTAATTTGAATTTGAACCAGCAGTTCGGACTATCAAGGAAAATGAAAAAAAAGAAATGCAGTTCCTACAGGATCATTGACATACGCAAAACATGCAGCTCGCCCCCGGTCGGCAATAATTGAGAAAACGCAAAAAGCACTCAGCATTTGAATTGGGGATTGTTGTACAAAAGTTCCATTAGGTGGCAATATCGGCAAACAAAAAGTAAAGGTTGGTTCGAAAAATTCAAAAAGCGTTTTGCAGTTAATATTTTAAGAATACAAGGAGCATTTGCGTTAGCTGCTGAGGACGTTTCCAGAAAAAATTAAAAACATTATAGAAGAGCAAGGATACACAGCAGATCAAGTTTTCAATGCTTTGGTGGAAAAAATGCCCAGTAGAACTTTTATGATGGGGTTAGAGGTCGTCAGAGGCCTGAAAAAATGATGATTTTCAATAATTTTGTTTTGCTAGTCAATTGCTTTATTTTACAAAAATAACCACATAGCATTAACACATCATGTCTCGACTTGACTTTAGCAAAATTTCAAAAAAAAATGAAATAAAATTAATAGTTGTAAAAGTTATCGCTGTTTGTGTGGAGCCCATTTCTCCAAAAGTCTCTTCCGGTGATCATCACAAGTCCTTGGAGATTCATCTAAAATCAAACGGACAAGGGAAATTAGTGTTATTAATAGATAATCTTGTGCCCGATCGAAGCTTTTTTGAAAATATGGCGGCCGCAGTAAATATTTTTCAGATTTTCGAGAAAAAAATCGACAATTAATTGTTTAAAAAGACTCGAAATTTTTGAAAAAAAATCCTTCGATCAGGCACGAGTTTTTTCAGAAGCAGTAAATTTTTATTGAAATCTGCTAAGCGGTTTTTAAGTTCCAGTGATCACCAGTAGTTCAAAAGCATAGTTTTGAGAAAAACGTATTTAAAGTTTTGCTATCTGCTCCAGAGCGCTCGAGCGCCCTTTGTTAATTGTTGAATAACTCGAAAAGTTTTTGTCGGATTCACTTCAAATTTTCACACAATATTTTTAAGATATTATACATTAAGAAAATGCAAAAAGCCCAATTTTTTGAAAATTCAGACAATCCCCAACCCTTTATTTAAAAAAAAAAAAAAGACAGCGTTCGGATTTAAGGTATCTAAGGATTGTTTAACGCTTCGTTTGCGCAGTAAAGCATCGGGGGACTTTATGACAAAACCGTTGCTAGTTCATAGATCTTTAGATTAAATAAATAAAAACATCTTACCAGTATATTGGAAAGCAAATCCAAGAGCTTGAGTAACTGAAAATTTGCTTAAAGGAATTTATTTTAAATTGTTTTGTGCCAGACATTGAACGTTATTTAGGGCAGAAAATTATAGCTTCAAAGTGTTATTACTATCAGATAATGCTCTTTGTCACCTACAAGATTTGAAACATCCAAATGTCAAAATACTGTTACTACCTCCCAACACTACTTCGTGACTCCAACCATTGAATTAAGGTATTATTTATACCTTTAAAAAGTATTAATTAAGAAGCTCTTTACGGTGCATTTTAGACGTAACCGACTCAAAACTTCCAAAACCAATTACTGTAATGGAAGCTTGGAAGAAATTTTGAAAGAACTGAAAACATCAACGTTATATGCGTGTTGGAAGAAAATATGGCTCTGTTCAGTTGAAATAGAAAACGTGCCTGAATCGTCAGAAAATGAATTTGTGGCATATTAGAATTTGTTAATTAATCGAAGGCGAAGGCTTTGTGGATATGGCTATTGAAGACGGTCACGATTTATTGGTGGAAAGAGAAGTTGACGATGGAAATGGCATCCGAAGCTGTAAATCAAATCGATTTTAAGGAAACTGGCACTGATGTTAATAGTTTAATATTTCAAAAATTAAAATCTTATCTGAAAATCTCGAGTTATTTTTCTTGAATGCAAACCCTTCTACTGAAAGAAGCCGAAAATTCAAAAGGGAGCTGCAGAACTGTCTAGCTCCATACCGAGAAATTTACAATAACCTGGTAAGAATCAGTGACTAAAGTAAAATTACAGATTTTTTTAAAAAGGAAGAAGATGCAAGCACTTTGAATGAAGAAAAAAGTTCTGAAAGTGAAGGCGATATCATTCCACCGAAAAAACCTTCTCGGTGAATTATGCTGAGCAGTAAAGGCGGAGAAACTTATTAAAATAGAGTTGTGTTAAGGGGTTACATACGTCCAGAATTTTCAAAAAATCGATTATAAAAAGTTAAATACAAAGTTATGGTAGAAAATGTAACTGCTTGACGAGAGTTTGATTGCCACAGGTAGCTGTCCTTGAAAGTTGAAACTCGTTTTTCTCGAAACTATGTATTTTTCCGGCACGGTCTGCATTATAACTCAAACAGTTTTTAATGTTTTTTGATTCGGTTTTTTTTAAATATTCGAAAGTGTTTTCTCTATAGTTTGTCGAACCAGATTTTTGATATTTTTATAAAAAAATTTTATAAACATAATTAAAGTGTGATATTTATGACGTAAAATAATAACATTTTTTTTAAATGCCGTAAATTGCAAAATGTTTCGAAATTCAAAAATCCAGCTTGACTATAACTACAACTTTATTTTACAAGAATTTTTTTACTTTTTGCAGATCGAACAACATTGCAAGGAGAAATGATGCAGACCGTGGGTCACGTAATTTTTTGTATACTAATTTTTGTAAAGAAAAATTAAAATAATTTTTTTTATAAGGTTTAAGTACTAATAAACAATGTATAATTTTTTTTTTATTTATTTCTATTGTTATCCCATCCGAAAAATATTTTTCTTTTAGTGCATTTTTGGCGCTACTGGACGTATGTAACCCCTTAAATAAAAATAATTTTTTTTTTGTTTTTTGTTTTTGCATACATTTATATGTTTAATAAAAATTAAGTTGTTTATGAAGAAATAAGAAAAAATTGTTTTTAATATTGACAAAATTTGCAGAGCGAAACCCCGTTTTTTGTACTGGCTCTGGGTCTCATACAACACGGCTGCCCATAAAACGTCTTCTTCTAAGAACCTATTTACTGTTTCATAGGTGGGTTACCTGTATGCAGGATTATTAAGACTTTGTTTCTCATACTTTAAATATAAGAAATTAAAAATTATTTTCCTTTGGGTCTCGCATTTTGTGCTGTGCGAATTTTAGTATATGAAGTGAAATCTGTGCATTAAGTGAAATTAGAAATTTATTCGTGCGTATTTTGTAAAACTGTTATTGTGGTTTGAATAACTTTTTACTGCCCACAGCATGAAGTCATTTGTTTAAATTAGATAATTGTTGAACTTGCTGGTTTTTGGAAAAAAGTTGGAGGAATTCAAGGACTGCGTTTAAAGTTTTTCTATCAAAAAATTCAAAAAAAAAGAGAGAAATTTATTTATGATCAATAAATAGTGAAATGTCGCCATGCAATGGCAAACCTCCCAGTGTATTTTTGCAATGAAAAACCTTCTACTAAATAAACATCTCTAGGTCCCTCTATTTGTAGAAAAACATCTAGACGAACAATTATATATATACAAGGTGAAGTCCAAAATAAATAAGACTGAGATAAAATAGAAACGACAAGAGCTTTGTTTTGATAACTTCGAGTTTATTTATTCAAAATAGTCCCCTCTGGTCTCGATAGACTGTTTTGCGCGATCTAAAAGCTTTTCGAAAGAGTGTTTCAGGTCATTGGCCGGAATCCGGAATGCCCTTCAGGATGTCGGTACAAGCCTTTTGGATGGCCTCTACGGACGCAAAACGTTTTCCTTTCAGGGCCAAATACAATTTTCCGAATAGGTAGAAGTCACAGGAAGCCATATCAGGTGAATACGGTGAGTGATTGATGGTTAAAATGTAATTTCTAGTCGAAAAATCAGTCACAAGACTGGATCGATGAGAGGGTGCATTATCTTGCAATAAGCGCCAGTTTCCTCCTTCGCGGTATTCAGGGCGAACACCCGAAGGTAAAAAACTGCATTGACGGTTTGGCCCGTTGGCACGAAGTCCTTGTGGGCAATTGCCTTATAATCGTAAAAATAAATGAGCATTGACTTGATTGACTTCTCCAAATGCGATGTTTTGTGACTCGGTGGGGGCCTGCCATTCGCCACGTTGACGCTTAGTTCCAGGTTCATGTTGGAAATACCACGTTTCATCACCAGTTATAATGTTTTAAAGGAAGTTTTCGTCTTTTCTCGCCTCTTTAATGAGATCTTTCGAATGTTGAATTCTGAGCATACCCGTAAAACTCCCCAATTAGTCAATTCATGAATGAATAACTGTTGGGAACGTCGAGATGTATCGATGTTGAAGGTGGTTCAGCAACACTTCGCGCTACAGCAGCAATATTCTCCACAAAACTTCCAGTTTTAGATCTGTCAGTCCTCTTTCTATCCTCAAAGGAACCAATCTCTTGAAATTTTTTCACCAACCTTTGAATTGACGACTCATTCGAACGATTATTTCCACCAAAAAAATCACGAATTTTACGATTTGTTGTTCTTAAAGATCGTCCATTTTCATAATAAGTTTCAATAATTTTAACGCGTGTTTCTATCGTATAAAGCTGTACAACTGTCTGCTTGGCAAATGTTCCAGATGACATACAAATCGCTACCGTCTAGAAATTATTTACAACTTACGTCTAGGCGTCACTTCTGAAAGACCCTTTATTTTCCATGCCTGCATTTAATCTTGGTAAAATTTGCAAAAAATCCGAAGGAGAAAAAATAATTTCTTTAAGAATTTTTTAAGATTTATTTTCAAAAACCGATTGAATTTTTTTCCTACAAAACATACCAACATACATACATACACATACAGTTGCGTGTAAAATTTTCTATCACTGCCTCTTTTACAGCATTTTATTTACCCGTTTGCTTCTGCCGCAGCCGCTACCACTCCAAGTGTGACCTTAAAACTTAAATTCTTAAATACACTTACATAAAATGCAGGCACACATGAAATTCGCAAAAGATTTCAGTCGATATTTTATTTGAGGATATTTTTTTCTATTTCGCTGGGACGAAGCTAAACGCAAAATCGATGAATACTTTGAGAGCCACTGTTGTACGCGTCGCCCCAACGAAAAACGAAAATAAACCAAATACAGCGAATCGGTACAGAAAAGAACAACAACAACAGCGACTGCTATGTCGCATGACTGCGCTGCGCTCAGGGGAAATCGAACCGGTTCGTGGAGGAGACTTTTTATTTCTGCTACTTGAATGAGTGTGTGTGCATGTGTGTGTTTGTGCAGGGTGTTGCAGTTGTTGCTTGGGCATTGACTGGTTTCATAGCCAAAACCACGCCTGCGATGGAGCAAATAAATGAAAGCCAACGCGCAGACCCGTTGAGGGCTCGCCTAACACTTCAATATTTGTGCATAAGCATGTGTATGTTGAAAAGTTTATGTAGCATACGCTAGAATAAAAGGCAAGTATTACTTTCTGAGAGCGCACTCAATGTGGGAGCGAGAGCGTAACCGATTTTATTTTCGTTTTTTATATTTATGCGCTGAGAGAAAAGTGAAACAATAACAACACTTGTTCAACATCAGATGAATGGCAACGAGCGCTGTGTTGTGGGGAAGGTGTGTGGAGTTGTAAAAATTGCGCTAGCACTCGGCTAACTACATACATAGAAATTCACAAAAAGATAAATTCAAAGTTTTTTTGTTTTCTTGTTTTTACCTACTATTCTTCGTTATCTTCTTCTTACTTTATATGTACAAATGTAGGTACATAGTTCCTTCGTGGCAGGCACATGCGCGTAGCAGTTGCTTTTTCTTTGACTTGCTTATTTTTTCATGTAATTTTGCAAGAAAATTGCTATGCCGCTCTCAGTGCAAGCGCAAAATAATGGAGCCCTCGTAGTGGCGCTGCTTCGAGACTCCGCCCATATCGGCGTTGCATTGGTGCGACGTGCGCGTTCCTAGCACACAACCGCAACGGATTTGTTTCTTTTCTTTCAAGTACCTATGCTCAACATATTTTTTTCGCTTTTTTTCAGGTTTCATTTTGGTTGTCGCTGCGACAGTAAATGCAATAAAATTCAAAAGGTGTTTATTATTTATTACATGTTGGTGATTTTCTCCTGCATTACAACACTACAGTGTGGGTACCTTTGAATGTTCGTATGTATGTACATATGTATTTAGTTCGTATTGCATTTGGACGCACGCCATTGCCCGCGTCACCCGCTTTCTGCTTCTCATAATTCTGCAATTTTCCTCCTTCTGCCGCTAGCGTCAGCGTTTTGTTATCTGCTACTGGAGCTGCAGTTGTTGTTGTTGTTGTCGTACCTAGTTGTTATACAGCACTAGTACAAGCTCGCCCTACCGCTGGGTGGTATGGCTGAACGATAAAATGTGGGCTTGTGTACGACAGCGCGGTTTTGTGGCTCTTAAAGGATTTCTCAACTTCTTTTGCGTGGTTTTTTGGTTTCCTCCTCAAACCTTTTCGCATACACATTTTTTTTTTTGATAAGTCTGTTGCTCGCAGTTTTTACGCTTTTCTTGTTTACTGTTAGATTTTTTTTTGTCGATTTTGTTATTTTTTTTGAGTCGTTGTGCGAAATGAGAAAATGCAGGAAATTGAAAGTCATTTCGCTATTTACATTTTTATCTTTTCTGTACTCCATTGCTGCATTTTTTTTATCGCACCAAGTGTTGTAATTGTTAGTGCAATTGTTATTGGGGTTATTGTTGTTTTTACGATAAGAGTTTGTTTTCGCTGCGCTTCCTGCACTTTTACGCAGCTTATTTTTGCAGCTTTCATCTCTGCACTGTGTTCGATGTCGTTTGTGACCAGAGACTGTTTTGCCTCCGGCACTACGAAATCCGTTCATAATCATATCGCTCGTGGAACTGGAGGTTATTATATTGACTATATTGCAATCTTCGCACATCCGCCTGTTCGCGCCTGAGATAATATATTTATTTAACAACCATCCAAATTTGAAACCTATTTCAGCAAACAAACGCAAAAATATGTTCCCTTCTTTCCTGTAGTAGTCACCGTCTAATTGGGGGTTTAGGTTAGTTAGGTTGCTTGTTTAACACAAGACACTCGGTGGCCCTAAGGCCCGTTGTGATACCTGCATTTGTTTTTCTTCCCCTAACTAAGTTGCTGAAACCACTTAGATCATTTTAAGTCGTTTGATACTAAACGAGGTTTCAGACAGGGTGACTCGCTGTCGTGTGACTTCTTTAACCTGATGTTGGAGAGCATCGTACGAGGAGCAGAACTTAATCGCTCAGGCACAATTTTTTATAAGAGCGTACAATTGTTGGCGTATGCCGATGATATTGACATCATCGGCCTTAACAACCGCACTGTTACATAGTTCTGCCTACAGAATGGGTTTGGTGGTAATCGAGGACAAAACGAAGTACCTCCTGTCTTCAAACAATCAGTCGGCGCACTCGCGTATCTGCATCCACGTCACTGTAGACAGTTATAATTTCGAGGTTGTAAAAGACTTCGTTTATTTAAGAACCAGCATTAACACCGATAACAATGTCAGCCTTGAAATCCAACGTAGAATCTCTCTTCCCAACAAGTGCTTCTTTGGACTAAGTAGGCAACTGAGCAGTAAAGTCCTCTCTCGACGAACAAAACTAACACTCTACAAGACTCTCATCATGTCCGTCGTAACGTATGGCGCAGAAGCTTGGACGATGACAACATCCGATGAAGCGACACTTGGAGTGTTCGAGAGAAAGATTCTGCGTAAGATTTTTGGACCTTTGCACGTTGGCAACGGCGAATATCGCAGACGATGGAACGATGAGCTGTATGAGCTTTACGACGACATAGACATAGCGCAGCGAATAAAGATCCAGCGGCTACGTTGACTGGGTCACTGGGGCTTTGAAAGTATTCGATGCGGTACCAGCTGGTGGTAGCAGAGGAAGAGGAAGGTCTCCTCTGCGTTGGAAAGATCAGGTGGAGAAGGACTTGGCTTCACTTGGTGTGTCCATTTTGCAAATTTCCCAGATCTTCGAAGAAATAATCGCCAAAATAATAGGCACAGCTTCTTTCAAGTGCAGGACATTCACAGAGGAGGTGTTGTACCGACTTAATTTCTTCTTCATCTCCACAGCTCCTGCAGAAGTTAGTGTGAGGTACACCCATTCTACTGACCAGGCTACCAATACTGCAGTGACCCATTATAACACTTGTGAGGACGCTGGTAGTTGATCTGTTGAGTCTAAGCAGACCCTTTGTCCTTTTAAAATACAGTTTTAGTCAGAGCGCTTTGGAGACAATGCATTTAAACGTCAAAGACCACCTTCTAATGATTTCCACGCTTACGCTCAAATCAATCGCAGTGTACAGTTCGTTTATAGGAATGCTTATGTCCTCTACCACTCGCTGAAGGTCTAGCTCAGAGCCTATCCTTGCGCACTCATCCGCTCTTTCATTTCCCTCTACTCCAGAGTGGCCAGAAACCCAACAAAGTGTGGGGCAATTGGGGGCTTAACGCAGTCAAAATGTTAACATTCTGCGTTGCCCATCCTGCTTTGTTATAGCGAATTTTCATGGCATTATCGCAAACGATCATAAGGGATAAACAAATTAAATTTTTTTAATTCTAATTTTAATTTATTTAATTTTATTTTATTTCTACATACTTGCAATCACTGCACTTCAGCTAAAATATCCCTTACGGTTATAAAGGGTGGTTAAATTTCAAGGGCCGATGTTGAATGTAAATCACACCTAAACGTCAAGTTTTTTTTCTGAATTTCATTTGACATTTTTCAATCACAGACTAATTCAATTTAAAACACAGAAAGATACGCAATCGAGCAACGCGTTAAAGTTATTCAGGCTTATTATGAAAACGGGCGTTCAAATCAAATTGCATATCGCGCACTTCGTGATTTTTTCGGTCAATTTAATCGTCCAAATGTGCGTACAATCGGAAAAATTGTGCAAAAGTTTGAGCAAACCGGGACCTGTAGGAGATGTGAAATCCCCAGTGTATGCTCGTACAGCTTGTACTGAAGAAAATACTATTGCTGCTGTTCGCGATAGTGTGGTTGAAGCGCCGTCCACCTCAACTCGTCGTCGTGACCAACAATTGGACCTCTCACGCTTACAACGTGCAATTGACTCAAGAACTAAAGCCCCTTGACCATTTCAAGCATCGTCAAAGGTCAGAATGGTGGGAGGAAATGGCAACAGTGAATGAGCTTTGGGTACCGAGTCACACACAGCCCTAACCCCTAGAAACCACCCCTATCATACCGCAAGCAAGGTACCCGTGGGTTAGATAGTGTAGGGGTTTGGTGAGTTAGCACACTTATGGTGTGAGACAAAATTTTAAGAAAAATAAGACTCAATTCAAGAAAATTAGTAATCGACTATATCATGTCTATGTTATCTCAATCGATTTTCAGGTGTAGGAAAATTTAGAAAAAATGATATTTGAGCAAATTCAACGCCATTTGAAAAAAGAAGGCTTGTATTTAAAGATGCCGTCCTTTAATTTTGGTGAAAGACAACATCTGCAAGGCTACATAACCTCAAATATGGGCAAAAACGGTATTTTTTGCACTTTTAGGTTAGGATATCTCGAAAACCAGAGCTGATAGAGCAATTCTGAGGCCAGATTTTGATTCAGCGCATCATAAACCTTCGAAAATATATAGTCTGGTTTCTGGGTCTGAATGTTGGTTGAATTTTGTCGGCCTGTGTAATTGGCGCGCACACTTCTATTAGGTGTTTGGCAAAACTTTCCTCCTATTTGTGGGGTGCGTCTAGATGTTGTTCCACGAATAGAGAGACCTACACTTTTAAGCCGACTCCAAACGGCAGATATTTTTTTATAGGGAGCTTTTTCCTGGCCGAAATGCACTTGAAGGTTTGCCATTGCCTGACGAAGGCGGGCTAGCGGCCCGAGAAAACTTTTTCTATTTTTTGATGTTCATGCTCGATGTGTGTAGGTACATACATTATATAAGTAAATTTTAAAGCAGTTTTCATCGCAAATTTTCCGATGTTCCATTTCCTCCAGAACCACGTATGGAAACAGTGGGGGGAGTGGATACCATCGCTGACGTAAGATCTCCATACGTCCACAAGAGAAGGACCTGGACGCAGGTACCTGGTTATGTCAATAGACATAAACGCGGTTCCACCTTGATGAAATGTTTACAGCGGGTCCAGGGTGGAAATCAGCCGAGGAGGAGGAATGTTATAGTGTTAGTGGGAGCATGCCCCACATACCACTGGTGCGACGGCGCCTTTGATGATGTTTCTGACCCAAAAAAAAAAAAAATAAAAATGCAG
>JAYXIM010004609.1:0-10492 GCA_037575425.1 Anastrepha fraterculus | reverse complement strand
AAAGAGATAAATGTTGTTTTTTTTGGTTTTTTTTTTTAGTTCTGTGAGTTTCTCAAAGTGCCTTTAAACAATTGGTAAAAACATGTAAATGAGACAGAGCACAATTATTGTTAATATTTGGCTGTTATTTGAAGTGAATTAAAAGGTTATTGTTTGGCATCCTAGACTTCGGTGAAGTTGTGGCAGCAAAGCTCCCCAGATAAGCTCTCTCAGTTCCTGCTGCGCTTTTAGCGATTAGTCTGACATTATTATGATGGTAAACAACAAGGCTTGCTTTGATAAATACTGAAATTGTTTGCTTTTATCTCATCAAGTTTTGTCAATAGACCGATAGTTCAACTAGACGAATGCAACTCATTACTATTCTAAATTTTTCCATCCCATCTTAAAACAAAAATAAATACACAGCTTTACCTTTCTTGGCGTCAGTCTAGATGTTGCTAACACTTCAAAAGCCTCAGCTCTCTTCTAACATGAATATGAAACGTTTTTCATCCCTCGTAATGATAAGTTTTATAACTGGCTCGATTTTTCTCCGTCCCTGTAGATCTTCGCACATGGAAATTATATCTGACTGGCTTTGATTCTTTTTGTGAACATCTTTTTTTTTAATTTTGTCAAACGGTTGGAAAAATATTTACTGATAGATATTTAATGCTCTAGCGGTTTCATGATTATTTAGGTGTCAGTTTTCTTAAATTTGTCTTTGATATTTTTACCTTTTCTATGGTTTTTCGTCCAGAAGGAGATTAGATTAGGTGCTGTGGATTTTCAAAGAATGTAAATATGTACTTATCCTCC
Source organism: Anastrepha fraterculus (assembly GCA_037575425.1). Lineage (NCBI taxonomy): Eukaryota > Metazoa > Arthropoda > Insecta > Diptera > Tephritidae > Anastrepha > Anastrepha fraterculus. The sequence goes on along the minus strand of JAYXIM010004609.1, from coordinate 9,691 downwards.
TAAGACCCAAGACTTAAACTTTAGTCCGATTGTATGGGCGCCACTTTTTAATATTCGTTTGACAACTTCAAGAAAACAAATCCTACCCACCCCCGCACTGGAATAATTGTTTGTAATATAATAATAATAACAATAATAATAACAATAATAATAATAATAACAATAATAATAATAATAACTTAATTGGTACACCAAGCAAATGAGCGATCATTCGAATAACTAACTATTAAGCAACGAGCTTCTTAAGTTTTCCTATTAATGGCGTTGAAAACAAAGTCTTAGCTCTCGCTTCTGTACAGAAATAAGTATAAACAGTAAAGCTGCATTCGCATTACATAGAGTTTTTTTTTAATGTTGATTGTAGAAAATGACCAACGAATTGATGCAAAAGTTATAATTTATTGATTAAAATTGTTTCTAAAACTGGAAAAGTCCGCTACTGAAACTTAAAATGACTTTTAGTGTATATCCTCTTTCCTGAGGGGTTTCGAAAAAAAAAATGTAATAGACAAATATTTTAATTTACTGGACCTCTTAAAAGTAAAGGTTAGCCTAACAATAAGTTTTTTTAGTATTAATTTAATTTAACTGCTTATTGGTCCATTGGGTGCGGTCGTTTAATTACGTATCTCCAACTACGCGGCGTGATCTTTTCCGTGTAGACGAGATATGCCGATTGTGTGTGCGAGAACAGCGAGGATTCGGATGGGTAATCCTTTTTTTGTTTTGAGATATTTTTCTCTGCTTACATCTCTGCTAATTTTGACATTTACCATCGGTATTTGAAAATCCTTATGTACATATGTTTTTGAAGTACTATGGAGCTGCTGATATTGTGCTGCAGAGACGTTGAAAGTGATTCACGCCAAGATTTCCCTTCGATGTACAAAATGGACAGCAGTATGGATCTGCTACAGTATTGATTTCCTACTCCTTTTAGAAGTATATATCATGGATTCCCCACCGTGACAAAGCGTCGTCGGCTCATTTCTCGTGAGGCGCTGTAGATATAAATATGTATGGAATCGAAATAAATTGTTGACGCAGCATTCAGTCTAGTAATTTCATACCCACGCCTCGTATATTCATAAACATTACCATAAATTTTATACACGCGCGCATCGAATATCTTCCTATTCAGGATGTGGCGAAAAATTAATGATACTTTCTTTTTTTTTAACTTTTTTAGTTTTAGTAAAAGAAATCTTGACTACTTAGTTTTTGAATTTTTGTAGTCGAAATCTTTATTTTAACCTATGTATACGCGCTCCATTGCTCTGTAAAGGGTGGTTAAGTTTCAAGGGCCGGTGCTGATTTTGAATAAAGTACAATTTTTTTAGGAAATTTTTGTCATCTCTCTTTATTATGATAATATTGGTATGGCTCAATTACGTATGGAATAAAATATCGGCCAAATTACCCCCGCGGCCTCGGCGACACACCTCCAAAGACCACCAAATGCAAATAGTTCCTTATTTATTTATAATGCCCTAGACAATGGCACACGTGTCAAGTATGATTGACGTGTTCAGCTTTTTTTAGTCTCTATTTCCGTAATAGATTCTCGTAACAGCGCCATCATATGCCATCATAATTATAAATCTTCAGATGGGGTGACTAATTTTGCGCTACTTTGTATAATAAAACAGCAAAATATGTAGAGAATCCTCACTCATACTCAAAGGCAAATACCTTTTCGCGTAAAATAAGGTTTTCAATTTTCCTTTATTTCAATCAACAAATTGTAGCCTTTCGTACACTCTTTAGTACTGTCATATACGATTTACCTACCCATTTGTATGACGTGTTTCATCCATCGTGTTTAACTCTATCGATTGCAAAATTGCTACCGAACTTGGTAGACCACCCCATATTTCACTGAAATCTGTAGTTATAAATAGCTGCAGTATTTAGCTTGAATTTGAATCTGAGTTCGCGTGGGCGAGAAGCTAAACTAGCGGAAGCTAACTATGATTTGGCGGACGACCTGACTCCGGCGCACTGTTGGGGGTGTATACGAATAGTAGTAGTTTCAACAAGGTGCTATTATGTGCGTATGTATTTGATAACAGGTAGAAACTGTCGTTGCTAGCTAATAGCAAAGACTTTCGCCTACATTCACAACATTTATTTATTACATTTGTCATCGCTTCCTATGGAGCAATTAAATATTAACGCAGCCGTAAATGCCATAGTTGTTTACCGACGTAGATTGAAATAACTTGAAGAAATGGGTGGAATTACTTTTCAAATTTCGCTTCCGGCAGCTTGATTGAGTAGCTATAAATATTATTCACACGCTGCATACGCCTGACGATTTGCCAGAATAGGCAGGAAATTTCTGATTTAATAATTTCAGAATTAATTCACTTTCCACACAACCACATAGCCGACAAAACAACAAAATATTTAAGCGATGGAAAAAAGTTAAACGCAGGAAAATCGAATAAAATTGAACATTTTGCAATTTAGTAAACTGGCTATTCAATAAACTGATAGCAGCGAGAAAGCCCCAACATAAGCAAATATAATAAAAACAAGTCAACCAATTTGTTTTTGGGCGAAATTCCAGCTTGAAAAATTAAAATGAAAATGAAAAAATCGCACTGTATGCAATTTCGCTAAACGAAAATACTCCAAAGCGAATAACAAAAATTTTCACGCCTCAATTGGGTAAACAAAAATAAATTTTTGTATTTATTGCGTGGGTGTATGTAAGTTTGTTTATGCTAGCAATGCTTTATTGGGCATATCCACAGCATCGTAACAACAACCATAAATGTATCAATGAATTTTATTTCAATTTCGGCAAACTGGTTCATTGCTTTAAGCGAAAGAAAACAAGCAGGTGCCGGTACAGTAAATGCAGTCAGCAATTTTTTTTTTTTTTTTTGCTTTTCTCAATGGATTAATAAAAATTTGATGAAAATGGAAAAGAATTTGCCAAATGTGTTTGCAAATATAAATCTTCCAGAAAATGCTAAAATATTTGCATCAGTACACTGACTTGACTATGTGGCTCATTCATAAAAATACTGAAATTTGCAACAAATCCAGCTGTGCCCGAAAGTGGCAATACTTTCCAAATAGAAGAGAGACGAGCTAAGATGTTTTGGTAAACAAATTTCATAACTTTCCAACAAACAGGCAAACAGATCAGAGTTTATGCGCGCAAAATATGGCATATAACGGGTGGGGGTTAAGGGTAGTCAGAATTTTCAAAAAATTGATTTTTTAAGGTATAATATCTTGAAAATATTGTGTGCAAATTTGAAGTGAATCTGACAAAAACTTTTCGAGTTACCTACCTAACTACCTAACCTAACCTCTAAAACAAAACAACCACATAAATATGAGAACGAGATAAGCGATTAAAGGCACTTATAAAATAATCATTTTAACGTAAAAACTTGCATTACACACTTAAATTAAGCGCAAATGCTCTTGGTCTTATAATTATTTCCTGTTGCGCGCTAATAAAATACCAACAATAATTCCGAAATAATTTCCGTTGCGAGACGCCAATTTAAACATAAATTTAAGAGGTTAGGGGTAGTCAGCAATTTTCAAAAATTGAGTTTTTTTGCCATTTTATTAAAGTATAATATCTTGAAAATATTATGTGAAAATTTGAAGTGAATCCGACAAATACTTTTCGAGTTATTCAACAATTAACAAAGGGCGTTCGGCCGCTCCGGAGCCGATAGCAAAACTTTAAATGCGTTTTTCTCAAAACTATGTTTTTTTGAACTGGTGATCACTGTAACTTAAAAACCGCTTGGTAGATTTCAATAAAATTTATACTGCTTTTGAATAGCATAAAAAAATCGTGTCTGATCGAAGGACTTTTGTTTTTTTAAATTGTCGATTTTTTTCTCGAAAATCTGAAAAATATTTCCTGAGGCCGCCATATTGTTAATTTTGAAAAAAAAGCTCCAATAAGGCACAAGATCATCTATAAATAAAACAAATTTCTCTTCTCCGATTAATTTTAGATGAATCTCCAAGGACTTGTGAAGATCACGGAGAAACGGGCTCCACACAAATAGCGAAAAATTTTACAATTATTATTCTTTTTTTTTAATTCTGGTAAAGTTTTGCTATGTTTTTATTTTTGTAAAATAAAGCAATTGATTAGCAAAAAAAAATTATTGAAAATCATCATTTTTTCTGGCCTCTGACTCTCCCTAACCCCTTAAAAGACCTTTAGCTATTTTTCAAGTAATTTGTAGCGACGTCATCAGCTACTGATGCATACCGAAAATTCAAGCTTTTTTGTGGATGGCACGCCAAAGGCTGCGTTGGTTCTTATATCCCGCAGCAATACTACTCTTTTTTTAATTTCAATGATTCGTGTATAAAATTATAGTTCTTTGTACTAAAATGTATATAAGTTCGAAAACACGGTGTGACAAAAAAAAAAAAATTAAATATACTTTTATGGAGACCTAGCACAACTTGTAGGTATAGTAAAACTAAGAAACATGGTATAGGAGAAATTTCCAATACACCCCCAAAATCTCATTTTATGGCCATAAAACCGTTTTTCAGTAGGTTGATGTGAACAATCAATTCTAACTTCGCTAATTTCCATCCGATTTCGAATTTGTTTTTTTAGTTCGAAAGAACAAAAACAAGCCTTTTTGACAGTGTGTTGACAATTTTTCTGAAATGACAACTGACGAGACTGTAGACGGAAGTATTTGGAATTTTTTTATTTTTTCTCTATTTTTTCAACTTTGACATCATTTTTACGATATTATCCGATATTCAGGATGTTTTTTAGTACACTACTGTTATAGTAAATTTAATTCTGCGTCGAATGAACTATATTTGACTGTAATTGAATTAAAATTAATGGAGTTGTGTGAGTTTTAAGATTTTAGTTTTTTTTTTTCTAATTTGGTATATAGGTATAACTTACGCTAAATGGGAATAAGGACGTGTTTTGATGCGTTATTATAGATACGTAATATTTATTGGAGTATATATGTATACATAAGAGTACATTGTACTGCATACAACAGAACTGGTTAGAACTTACGAAAATATCTGACAAATTATAGCACACTTTTTTTCAATAGAAATATGGAAAAGCTTCCAAGTGTACCAAAGTTCACACTGTACATTGATTAACAAAATAAGTTTGTTATTATAATTTAACTTATTAAAACGTCACAGTTTCATTGTTTGTTTCATTGAAATTCAAGAGACATAAATCAAAACTTTGCCAGATAAGTCGAATTTCTCAATATTCTCGGATGATGTGGCATCATCACCCTTATCATAAACCAGATGATTGTTATTTTTATAAAACGAACGCAAACGGTCATTATTATAAAGCTTTTCCATATTTCTATTGAAAAAAAATGTGCTATAATATGTCAAATATTTTCGTAAGTTCTAACCAGTTCTGTTGTATGCAGTACAGTGTGCTCCTATGTATACATATATACTCCAATAAATATTATGCATCTATAATAACGCATCAAAACACGTCCTTATTCCCATTTAGCGTAAGTTATACCTACATACCAAATTAGAAAAAAAAAAAACTAAAATCTTAAAACTCACACAACTCCATTAATTTTAATTCAATTACAGTCAAATATAGTTCATTCGACGCAGAATTAAATTTACTATAACAGTAGTGTACTAAAAAACATCCTGAATATCGGATAATATCGTAAAAATGATGTCAAAGTTGAAAAAATAGAGAAAAAATAAAAAAATTCCAAATACTTCCGTCTACAGTCTCGTCAGTTGTCATTTCAGAAAAATTGTCAACACACTGTCAAAAAGGCTTGTTTTTGTTCTTTCGAACTAAAAAAACAAATTCGAAATCGGATGGAAATTGGCGAAGTTAGAATTGATTGTTCACATCAACCTACTGAAAAACGGTTTTATGGCCATAAAATGAGATTTTGGGGGTGTATTGGAAATTTCTCCTATACCATGTTTCTTAGTTTTACTATACCTACAAGTTGTACTAGGTCTCTATAAAAGTATATTTTCACTGTCGCACAGTGAAATGTTTCATCCAAATTAGAAATTTGGTAGTCAGAATTAAGGTAAAAAAAATGTGAGTACGCAAAGTTATAGCCCCTTAAATTTTAGTATAATAGCGTGAAAGCTTGAAGTGACTAAAAACTCCCGTCGAATTTTGATAATTTTTCTCCCTGACGCACAGTGCGGATTTTTTGACACATTTTGTTCAAAAATGGCTATAGGGTCTTCAACAATTTTAATATATATTTTTTTTAAATCTTCGTAAATGATTTTAGAATATACAAGTTTTTCTGAATTTTTCATAAAATACCCCTATTTAAAGTTGTGTTTTAAAATATTAAAAGCAAATTCTTCAAATTCGGTCCTAGACAATAATATTAATAATGAAAAATTATATTTATTCAAACTTGGTTTGGCATTTTTTATTGTAGTTCTAATTAACGGTAATTTCTAACCCTCCTTAGAACTGCTGAGTTAAGGGGTGAAATCAGCCCCTAAATACTTAAAACTTAAAAACTAATTTTTGTCAAGGACAAGCCCAGAATATTAACCGGAAAAATTTTCAAGAAAACTTATACATATATACATTTCTGATGTTACTGAGGCCGAATTCGCTGTCCATTTGTGAAATTTCTATACTTTTTTTAAAAAGTGTCAAACCTTGATTTACATGGATTTTGTTAGACAATCAGCTATACTTTTATACAAAAATAATTAACATTAAAAAAAATAAAAATTGATTATAGTTCAAATATTAATGTTGATTTTGTTAGACTATCAGCTATACTTTTATACAAAAATAATAAATATTCAAAACAAAAAATAAAAAATAATCAATATAATTAAAATATTGATGTGCTAATCATTTTGTTGCTGGGTGAATAGGTAGGTAGGTGAAATAGTTATAGTGCCGATCTGGCACCCCTCAAGTAGCACTAATGCGCCGTTTTGATACCATTATGAGACCTCCAACTGGCAGATATCTACAGCCAGCCAGAGCTGTTGATATAATAGAAGAGATTGATCGAATTTAGGTTGCCGCACTGGCCCAGACTGTCGAAGAAAGGAGCTCCCGAGCTTAGTCGTCTAGCTGCCAAACCCGGACATTTACAGAGAAAGTTCCTAATAGTCTCCTTATCTGAAAGGTCCTCACAGCTTCTGCAATGGCGGTTAAATGGTAACCCTAGCTACGTGCTTGGAAATTGAATGGCGAAAAGTCCAAAGGACTTTCTGAGTCCTTCGTATATCGTATTGGGGCCAAAGGGTTTTCGAAATAGCACATGAAGAAATGGAGGTCCATCTTCTCTGCACTTTCCTGAGAAATTATTTGTGCATTTCCCCTTTAACAACTCTCAGGGGGATGCCGATGACCGGGTAGGAGGTCTCTGAGGCCAATTCAGTCTCCTTCCTGGGTGAATATACTTACTTGCGTATAAAATACGGTCAATAATAAAAGAAATTGTAATGCTGTGAAAAAATTGCTGCTGAACCTCTGTAAAAATAAGCCTTAAATGTTATTTCCAATAAAAAAGTGATTAGAAGTAGCAATGCAATGCTTTCTTTATTTACCTCTTCCTCTTTATTGACGCAGTAGCCAGCTAAGGTCTTGGACGAATTCTGTAAAACGTACCAGGATTTTCTTCCTCTTACTAAGCGAAGCTTATTAGGTACACCACGTCGATCCATATACTTTTTTACTTGTATTTTCAATACAGAAAATGCCTTCTTCTTTCTCTGCCACCAACAAAAGGTACAGCATCGAATACTTCAGAGCTGGAGCATTTATACAGAAACGCAGAAGTTAATGTGGAAAACATTTAGCGAGTCCTGAGAAAAAAAAAAAATTAAAAAATGACATATTTTTAGTCTATTAATCATTGATTGCCAATAGACTGCTTTAAAAAAGAATTTTTTCAAAAGTGCCGCTTGACACCCTTTAGTTGCCAATGCGACGTTGAGTGGACAATATAGCAGTTGAGCTGCAAGTCTTGAATAGTTGCTTGAATGGAATAATAAAGATATAAAATACTGATTTAGCTCCCAAAAACTACAAGTTTATGCATTTCCGCTCACTAGGTTTTATTTTAAAGCTGCATATTTCGCATTTACTTCGCTGACGCTGTTTATTTTCGTATTGCGTGATTTTCACACCTTCTTTAATCAAGAAAAAGGCCATTAAATACTTGCGTGATTTCTACTACGCCACTTAGATAGACACTCGTGTGTTTAATAAATATGTTCTTCGCACATTTTCATTCACTTAACAGTGCGAGTGTATTGCATCAGCAAATGCATAGTGCTTTTTAATTTAATGTTTCGCTTGCGTTTCTTAATTTTTCCACACAACCAACTGGCGAAATTTAAACCGCTGATGCATTGAGAAACGCATATACTGCTGGGTTCATTACAATAGCAGCGCCACATACTTATTTGCAAAGTTTTGACTATTTATTTATTTTTTTATTTATTTCTTTTTATTCCTTATATAATTTGTTTATATTTAGTTGGCGCTGATCCCCTTTTGGGTGTTTGGCCGAGCTCCTCCTCGTATTTGTTTTAAGCCAACTCCGAACGATAAATAATTCTTATGAGAAGCTTTTTCATGGCAGAAATGCACCCGGAAGTTTGCCATTACCAGCCAAGGGGTAGGCTTAACTCAAAGTTTCAAACTTTGTGTAAAATTTTAAAATATTCAAAAAATTCTCTTCATAATTTCAAAATTTTTAGTCAAAAAAAATTCTGGATGCGCAGTTTTGTTGCCCATTCAACTTTATGTATATTAAGATAGCCAAGAAAAAAAATTACAAAAAAAAAATGAGATACGTATTTTTTTTATTTCTTCTCTTTCTCTCTCTGTTATAATTCCAACGCCTTGTATATAATGTACATGTGGTTCTCTCTTGCTCCTACAATACGAGTAACGTCGTACGACTTAGACTAGAGCCTTTGCGTAGGAGTGGGAGAAAAGACGAAGGATCACACAAAAGGGAGACGTGAATAGCCTAAAGTGTATCTAAGATATATATATATGCCTATATATAATGTACAGCTCTCTCTCTTCTTTTCCTCTACGTTATATATTTTTTCTCTCGCGGAACGAAAATGCCCAAACGTTGCATGGCCTTGAAATTTTACTCTCCATTCACGCTCAAAAAAAGTTGCTCCACAATCTGCATCATTTCTCCTTGAAATGTTGATGGATCTGTAAAAAGTAAAAAAAAAATCTTGTAAAATAAAGTTGTGGTTATAGTCTGTCTATACGATGCTATTTGCAAAAAATTATAAATCTTCCGATGAGTGATTAATTTTGCGCCCCTTGTACATGCATTAGGATAGCTAAACTTTTTTTTTAATTTTGCGGCACGCTGTATATGGATACAGGATTACCGGTATAGCTAAATAGACGGGTTAACTTTTTAAAATATTTTTCAGAAAGTTTCCATAAAAAAATTTAATAAAAGTAGGAACCATTTAGCAAAATATTATAAACTCAAAACTTTATAAAGCAGCCATTTTTAGCTGGCAGGGCTTGGTTTAAATTTTATTGATTATTTTTATTTATTAACATACTCTTTAACTAAAAGCAGAAAAAGAGGGTAGGAACCTTGAATTATCATTTGCTAATAGTAGAGAAACGAGGAACAAAAATATTTTTTTGAATATTATTTTTCCCATTATCACA